>VUQR01022795.1:12309-27708 GCA_015108515.1 Hemichromis elongatus | reverse complement strand
CTGATGATAGATCTAGGCTGGGTGGTGGTGGTCTGGCTATGATGTAAACCAGATGTGGAGTAGATGCAAACGTTTGTACCCAGTGGGGAGAATGAACCCAGTGTATATGTGTGTGTTTGTGCATGGAGCGCACCCTCACTGATTACAAATCCAATGTAATTTTGCATTGCACCAACCACATTTGGCAGAGCAGGAATGCTGTGCTTGCTGGAATGAGCTCATGCTTCATATAACTGATCCATAAATTCCATTCATACAGCCACTGCTGCTCTAGATCTCAGGAGTTTGAGTAGTTTTATTTGTTTTTGTTTTTTCAAGTGACTTAAAATGCCAATACATGGACATTATAGGTCAACGTATTTAAGCTGATATAGAGATTCATGTTGAGGAGTGATCATGAACTTTATTTGGAAGCCAGTTTTCCCAGAAAGACTACCTGCGAAAGAAGTCACGCAATACTAATACTGTGATTTTATAGCAAGAGCAGCTATTCAGAATGAACCAAATCCCTTTTTAACAAATTAGCCAAATCTAATTAACCTATCTGCTAGAACAGAGTGCGATGCTTTCATCCGTTGAACCATTTTGATAGCACAGGCAGCATAGTGTATTTGCAGCAGTCTATTAGATCATCCTACCAAAATTGATGGTAGGTAAAATTTTATTAGGCAAGAATGAACAGACTCGCTGAAGCTGAAGTGAAGGTGTTTTCAACTGATGCCAAGAGAGCAAGGATTACATGAATATACTGGTGTATAGAAAGAAGTAGAATTCATTGAGGCAATTCACGTGGAGCAGATTTATTTAATTGCCCTTATCTCAATATCCTGAATGCAGAGTCTGTTTCAGGATAATCAGCTTATATTTTGAGTCTCCACCCTGACGTTACACTTTCTGTATTACTATTTCCACAGGAGTCTAATCTATAGAGTATAAAGATTTGAATGTTTTTTTATATAAGGCTGTTGCATGAACACAATGTGTTTGAGCTTCTCTAATGTTTGGCTGCTGCATTTGGAGCGTGCAGACAAAAGAAAAAATCTATATGTATATTTCTGGTAAATGTTTCTTAAAATGATTACAGAAAACATATGTGTGTGACTCCACTTGCAGTTGCACAAATACATCATTAGCTTCTACTGGAGTGAAAAGCTGCAGGGAGCCAAATACAACCCCCATCCACCCACCCACCTTCCCCCAAGCATCATTTTTTGTACACCCACAATCAATTTAGTCTGTAAGCACAAATATTAGCATTCATGTGTCAGAACTTCAGAAATAAGCAGCAGTGTTACAATGGCTCACAAGTCATCTGTCAAACAACATCTGAAAGAAAAATGACCTCAGCTACTACCAGTGGCAGTCCGGGCATGAAAAATGGTCTGGTATGTGGGCACCGAGCAGCACCTCAATCAGTTTACTTTTTTTCCTTGAATTTTCCAGTTTTCCAAATAACCACTACTATAAACATTAATGAGAATGCAGAAAAATGTAAATAATAAAAAGATTACATTTAGCTGTTTGCATGCAACTCTGCTGAAACATAATTAAGATGTCAGAAAAAGATCTAGAAAGTCCGAGAAAAAAAAAGAATTGGTGAGTATGTGAGTGTGACATGCAAGAAGTCCAGCTAGAAAAAATTAAAGTGGGGTTCCACTGCTGATGGCACTTGCTATGGGGTTGTTCTCCATTTTTACCAATTTAGTGAAAATGATGCATATGTGGGTAATGTGCAAAAGATATTTAATCAATTAATGATGTTTCTGTAATATTCTCTGGGCAGATGATTGGGAGTGCTGTAGAGATGGCACTAAATAAGTAGCAGCAGTGTTTTCAAGCTAAATGGAGAAATTGGAAAAAAAAAATCAGTGTTTGAAGAACTGTTAGCAAAACTGACTTTACATTACAATGGCTGCTATAATTACATATTTCATCTTATCTTATTATCTAATCTTACCTTGCGTTGTAAATAGCTGTCTGGTTTTTATGCCATTAAAAGAAAAGATTTATAATACTTGTAGTGATAAATCTATAATTATATTTTATGGTTGATGTATGAAAAAAATGGTGCCAATAACACAAAAAAAATTTTAAAAATCATATCTGTCATTCTTTCAGTACACAAAGGATTGCAAAACTTTAATGTAACACAGACAATAAAATCAGCGTGGCTGCTGGTCTGATTGTGTCTATAGTATGAACAGTGTTTACAAGAGATACTGGAATTGTCATTCTGTCTTTCTACAATTAAAGTTGACCTTTATATTACTAAAGCGTTTTCCCTAAGTGGAAGTATTTGTGGGTTTCTTTTAATGTGTGTCTCATTTAATGTGGTTAGTGTAAAAAGTTATGCAAGAACTGGAAATTAGCCATCCCTATTTGTATTGTATTAAAAAATCTCCTTCAGTGTTACAAACTGAAAGCAAGCCTTTGATGAAAAGCCGACAGATATTAACCGACAGTAACGGGCTTTCCCCATCTCCTGATAAAAGCATGGGAAGTTCCTCCGTCATTGGGTCTTACTGGAACTGCTGTCCTTACAGCATAAGTTGTCACATCACAAAGAAAAGATGCTTCCTCTGCCAAAAGGTCACACTCTGTTGCAAACTCACAAGTAGTCTCTGTGTGCCCCATTCACCATCTTTCTGTCTTTTCCAAAAATCTGGAATAAAAGTACACTCTGGTGCATAGCTCACATGGAATGACAACAGCATAAAGAACTGTTCTGGTACTTTGCAGATGAGAGGAAGAGGAAAAAATGACTTGTGTGCATCTATGTATATGTTCTTGAATGCCTTTCCATTCCCATACAAACATCTTTAGGAGTTTTTCCTGGTTCTGTTGTGGGAAAACGGCCTTTTTCCATCACAGAAAGGCACTTTCACTCCCATGAAAACACAGCTTTTATTTGAGGGATGAAAAGAAAATACTTAAAAAAAAGATTTTGTGCATAAATATTCTCATTGGTGGTTGATAGAACTTGGACTACAAGAAAGCTTTCAGAACCAAAGTCTTTGTGCCTTAAATTAAGACTGGTACACTCTATTTGGCATCACCTTTTTCTTGCTGAGCCTTCTTCAAACCCACGAGAAGAGCATAAACAAAGGCTATTTCTGTGTTAGCAAAATATGGAAATCTCACACCAAAATAGTGTTTCAAAAAATACTCTCTATATGTCTGATCACCCTGATAATAAGAGGCTCATTAACAAGATGGAAAATGTACTTCAAGGCCTTTTTTGTGGTAGTGAAATCAGATCAGTTTATGTAGTAGTAAAGAAGTTTTGTTTTGGGTAACTTTACACAAAATGCACTTAGGTCTGCTTGTTGAGACCTTACTGCTGAATTTGCTGGCATTTGTTGGACACTTGCAGTTTTGAGTATACATGTGCAACCTCGCAAATCTCAAGGCTCAGGAATAGGGACATAAATAACAGCCATTTTTCTGGTTCTTCTGGTTTCTTTTTGAAGACTGGGTTGCATCCCTGGTCACTACTGTAAGAAGGGATCGAGTGTCCTCATTGCTAAGTAGCTGATGTCACTGACCTGGAATCCATCCAATTTCTGTATTCCTTCCTCAGTGTGTCTGTGCCTCTGCGTCTATATCTAATAAAAGTGTGTCTCTCAAAACCCAAGAGAAGACTGATAGCAAACGATGGGGTTGGTTCACGGAGGGGTTAGGGGAAATCAAACCAGCGGACTGGTGTCCTATTTCGCCACAGTGGATTCATTCTGTATCTCACCTCTCCAGGAGGGTGCGCTACAAACTGAAGCCTCCTTTCACAACTTGTTCGCTAAGGGGAAAAAACTGAAAATGGGCCGTATGTCACTTGGAAAAAGATCCCGAGTTGAAACTAAATAAAAATGATTACACTGCACCTACAGTGCGGTATAAATGTCACTGACTTATACTGCATTAGCCGAATGCTGTGGAGGCCGTGGACTTTTGAAAAGCTGTATGAACGTCCTCTCAGAGCACGATAAGAACACTTATCTAAAACCACTCACAGATGCAGTACAAAAGAAATACTATATCTGCTATTAACTAGAAAAAATACATTTAAAAAATAAATAAATTGAAGGAAACACATTTAGTAAATCATGACTCATAAGACTTACAGTGAACAGAAACTGTTTTGGCTGAGTAATGCATCATTCGAGCAGAGAGTTTTATGTTTGGCTCTTACACAGTACACTGCAATTATGTCATTATTAGTACTCTTTATTGTTTTTTTCCTTCGGCTTTTGTTCTTTGACATCTATTGGCCCGAGTATTCGTTCACCACAGTTATAACGATCATAATTATTTCTTTTTTTTGTTCTAAATTATCATAAACTATCAAATTAGCATAAGTCAGAATCCCAGATATTTCTCATTTTGCCCTGACATCTGGACAGTATGCTGGGACACATCTGTTTAAAATTGTGCCAGTCATTTTAGTGAAAAATGGTATTTCACTGCA
Source organism: Hemichromis elongatus (assembly GCA_015108515.1). Lineage (NCBI taxonomy): Eukaryota > Metazoa > Chordata > Actinopteri > Cichliformes > Cichlidae > Hemichromis > Hemichromis elongatus. The sequence goes on along the minus strand of VUQR01022795.1, from coordinate 23,246 downwards.
GAGTTTTCTGCCAGAATGGACAAAGATTTAAAATAGTTTCCTTCTCACTGTCTCCCTGCCAGTGCGAGGTGACAGTTTCTGGAGCAATGGGGTTCATCTTTAGCAGGAAGCAAAATGCTTCATCTTCACAAACTGTAGCCATATGACTCTGTGCAGCATAGGCCAACAAGAGAAAACTGCAACAGGATAAGGTAAATGTAGGGCATACCGTGGAGATCAAAAGATATAAAAAACTTTAATTCAAAACTGCATTTCAAAGGTTTTGTTCACTGTCAGGGATAAATTGCATATATTGTCAGTGTCATAACCTTTGTATAAGCTTTGTATTTTTCCACTGCAGACATGTATGATAAAGTTCATCATACTCTTTACAGGGACGATGTCTCGTGTTCTCACACAAGAGGAAGTTCCTATGTCTGAAAGATATCAGTTTGATAACGTAACCGCCCAAACATGGATCTATTTAGCCTACATTGCTCAGTAGATCCATCACCTGCTTGAGTGTTTGCGGGGCTCTCCCTCTTGTCAATATTTCTAAACATATCACCAAGCTGTCTGTTTTTCTTTCTTATTGACTTGTTAATGAAGAGTAAATAGAGTAGCCGAAGTGGTGCAAAGTCCACACACAGGTGAGAAGGGCACTGCAAACCAATGATCCAAACAAAGAGGTTAATTCAAACAGCAGCTTCCAACTCCAAGTGTGTCTAAACTTTAAAAAAGGGCTGCACATGCATATAAGTTGGCTGCCCACACCTTCATCATCCCACATCAATAACATGAGAATTAAGAAAAGCTGAAAACTGGGATGCAGCCAAGAGATATACTGGAAGCATGTCCATGCCAGAGTTTATACCCCTGCCAAAAATAGCTGTGACCAATGAAGCAAGGTATGACAGTCACCAAGTTCCTCTACCAGCTACTGAGAATACTCTGTGCATCTCTCTAGTGTATTATGATAATCCTCTGTGACCCTTCTGGAACATAAAAACACCATTATATCTCAGGATTACTGCCTATTTCTGGCAAACTTCTCTTTAAGTTAGATCCATCTTGGGTTGCATCTCTGTAACAGCTGACTGCTGTGTAATGTTTGGTCCTTCAGGATTCATATAAACTGGATACTAACTCTAAAAATGACAACATTCTGGTTGATTCTAGAGTCTCTTTACAATGTGTCTGAGATTACTTAGAGAGAAACATGAAGAAAATTCATTTATAAACCCCGTTCCAAAAAAAGTTGGGATGCTGTGCAAAATGGAAATAAAAACAGAATGCAATGATTTGCAACTTTCTTAGATCCATATTTTATTCACAACAGAACATAGAGAATATGACAAATGTTTAAACTGAGAAACTGTGGCATTTTGGAAAAATACAGGCTCTTTTTTAATTTGATTTTGTTTTTCAACACATCTCAAATAAGTTGGAACAGGCCACGTGTGCCACTGTATGGCATGCTTGTGTCTTTTAAGAGTCTGTAAAAGTCTGGGAATTGAGGAGACCAGCTGCTGGACTTTTGGGATAGAAATATTGTTCCATTTTTGTCTGATACAGGTTTCTAGCTGCTCAACAGTGCTGGATCTTCCTTCTCATATTTTTCATTTCCTGATGTCGCAAATGTTTTCAATTGGTGAAAGATCTGGACTGGAGGAAGATCATTCAACACCCGGACTCTGCTACTTAGAGACCATGCTGTTGTAATAGATGCAGTATGTGGTTTAGCATTGTTTTGTGTCTTTTTCAAGCATTCCATGAAAAAGATCCTGTGTTGATCCTATACATCTTTCAGCATTGATGATACCTTTCTATATGTGTAGGCTGCACAATCTGTAGGGACTAGTGCGCCCTCATACCATCAGATTTGCAGGCTTTTAAACTGAGCGCTGACAAAAGCACAAGTGGTCCGGCTCCTCACTCCATAAATTCTTGATATTGTTTTTGGCAGATTAGTAAACCTCTGCATGTCTTAGATGCTCTTTTATGTACCCAGTCATGTTGTTATCTGCTGTTAGTTTACCTAATTAGTTGTAAAAATGTTGCAAATGTTCCTCCAGTTGTTTCTTTTTAGTACCAATTTCCCAGCTTTTTTCGAATACATGCTGCTGCCATCAAAGCATTCAGAAGTGCTTATTTTTAATTAAATTTAGTACGGCAAGCTAGTCTTCTTTTACCCAAGGTTTATGTAATGCAAATCTTTACAACTCACGAAAAAATTAATTCAGACAATCACTCTCACTTACCATAGAAACTGAACTGATTCAACTAAATCCCAGGAAACACTGAGTGAGAGACGCAGGAGGCATTTATGCATGAATTCAAGAACCACATGGATGTGCAGTAAGACATAAGTGGGGGGCTGGGACGTGAATCTCAACTGAAGCTGTAGCTGGGATATTTAATGACTGACCGCAGTGAAGCATGGAGGAGGTCCATTGTGTCCAGATCTACAGCGTCTTTGCTGGCTGCAGCCATAGCCACGCACATGGCACTGCATACTGGGGCTATGCTTTGATGTACAGCTGCTCCCAGAGCAGATGGAGAAAGAAAAGAACAGGGTAAAGAAATAAAATCTTTCAGGGACTGAATAGACAACAGCTAAAAATGCTTGATGAGAGGGAGGGAGGTAAAATTTTAAACAGAATAAGATAGCAGCTTTTGTTTGTTTGTTTATCTGAGTCTGCTTTGAAAAGAAGTTTCTTCATGTGTAACTTTGTATTTTTGTGATGGTGCGATAGAGAGAGAAAGAAAAGCGAGACATCAAATGATATCAGTCAGTCCCCCCTTTGTGAGAGCCACCGGGCTGGAGTTGGGGTGGGATATGCAAATACAGGCTGTCTGTCTGCCTGCCCCTTCAGAGGCAGCAAGAGCAGCACATTGCTTCTTGCACACACACCCTCACTCGTGCAGAGAGCAGATTACTTAGAGGGTCGAGCCTCGACAGCAGGTCTCTTACACTGCATTTTTGTGTATATGGAGCTGAAACTTTCCAACAGACAGACTGACACTCTCTTCCCTCTCTTCTTTCCTCTCTCTTGCTCTCATCTTTCTTCATTCCCCTCCTCCAGCTCACCTTTGTGTTGTTTTCCTTCCCCTCCCCCTTCCCCCTCCCTCTTCAGTCTCATCAGTTTTCCCCCTGCTCCGTCTTGTGTGCTCCGATTTTTGTTAGCGAGCAACCTGAAGGTGTACAGGACAAGATGCTGCTGATGCTAGACCTGTTTGGACTGCATGCCTCCTCCAGGGCCCGCTAAAGAAAACAAGACTTTCCATGTCCCAAGGAGCAACACAACACCCAGAGGAACTTGAGACTACCACTTCTGAACTGTTTTCCTCACCTGACAGTTGAATTTTTGAGACTCTGGAATAGCCTCTGAAAAGACATAGAAGAAAAAAAATGCGGACCAAGTTGTGCCAGCTAATAGCACAGGTCCTTCTCTTAGGAGTATTCCTCTCTGTTGTTCACAGTAAAGGGACTTTCTATGGAGGCCATGTCAACCCTTTCTATGGGAACAGATACAACCTCTACAAGGCTGGACTCAACCCTCACCACTCACCAAACAAGCCCATGACCCGTCACAAGTAAGTTCTCCATCTTGGACACATGACAGGAACAAATGTATGTTTTATTTGTGTTTCCAAGGTGCGGGGTATTGAATTCTAAAATCATTCCAAGTAGCTAGAGTTCAAGCAGGACCCACCTAATACTGTATTCCCCCGAGAAACCCATGTCACCAGTGAGTTGCAGAAATGTGTTTTTAGTTATGGAATCTGCTTGGTAACAGATCTCTGAATTGACGCTCTGTTTCTGTCTTACTCAAAATCAGCCCCTTTTCTGTGGTTCACACCTAAAACCATCTGTGGCCGGGGATAAACACTAAGGCACAACAGCGAAGCAACAGTGAAAACAAAGCCATCATGAGGGTCATTATGATGCAGCGAGGGGCTGCAGAGTTGATGACAAGGGTACTGATCCCTCACGGTCACTGTATGTGTGCGTGGTAACGGGGTAGCGGGGCTCGATTAGAGGCGTGACTTATGGTACAGCTGGGCACACACTGCCAGAAGGGAGTGGCACAACTGGCCTCCAGTCACTAGACACTGGTTTCAAATGAACTTACCCTGAGTTAAGTTGGAAAAATATTTAACTTTTCCACATTTAACACAAAGGTGAGGGGTGTTCATCTGCTTTTTATCACTGCATGAGAAATACATTCAAGAGATATTGCAAAGATGATACACGGAGAAGAGTAACAGTAAGTTATGAACAGTAATGAAAGTCATGAAGTTCTGAGATGAACCTCAACCTTGTGGATATATTTTGCCTGATGCCTGATATTCGGCCTGCGGGGCTCTTTTGGTTTTCCCTCCCTCTTCCTCCTCCCCTTCTCTTTTGCTTGGCTTCCCACAAGAGCAGTTATGCTTTTGGACAGCTCCCCAGCTACCTGCTGCTTCACTCAAACTGCCACAGAAAACTGCTGATTGCCCAGCCCCACTTAGTCTGCCCTGTACACTCACCTCCATCGAACAGAGTGTTGAGCATCCCTAAACCTGAATGTAGTGTCCATATTGAGTCTACACCTTTCTCACTTAACCATTAAACCGGATATATTCCTTTAATGCCCTTACATTAGGCTCATTATGCAATTTATCTGATATTGAATTTGCCCCAGCAATTATAAGAAAGCATTACCACATTAAAAAAAAAAAACCTGACCTAATTGACTAACTAAAATAACTCAAAGATGAAAGTAACTAAGTGCATGCTGCAGTACGTGCTACTTTTTTCTTACCTAACACAACTCTTCCAGAAATACATTCATACAATCAGACTCTTGCACCCCATATATTTTGTACAATTTGATATGGTAAGAAATGGACTTCATCTGTTTAAATTGTTTCTAGTGGACATTCATCTTGTGCTTTTGGAGGTATTTACTGACTGACATTCAGGTGCCCTAAAACTCTGAACATAAGTAAGAACATAAGTGATTTCAGAGAACTGGCAACACAAACTCTATAAATATGACCTGTTTGGAGTCACATGGAGCTGAAGCTTAAGCTGCCAAACCTTTCCGGGAGTGATTACCGAATTTGCTTTACTAAAAGTAAGACAACGCTCTTTTTATAATAATTTAATGTACGCATTTTATTTTATTTATTTTTTTTTTTTTTTAAATTCAGGTTATTACTGTTCTTATCTACAGCATGGTAGCTGTATATAACAGTTTACTTTTTGACAGTGTTGCCAAAGAGGTTTATTTATTTTTATACAGGCCATTGTGCCAGATTTCCAGGCTTACACAACAAGATTAGTTGATTAGCCAGATGTAATAGATTTTCCAGGCAAAACAAATTAATCAATAATGAAATAGTCAGAAACTGCTTGTTGGTGGTAACTGGTAGAATCACTCCATTTGTTTCTGAGAGTCCAACTATAGTTTTATATAAGAGCTGCAGGCACATCTTGGACACAGTAGCCTCTAGGGATGTGTCGCTGTCAGACCACCACTACAGACATATGAGCTCAGTTGTTGTCAGCCTGACTGGTCAATGGAAATAGATACTCTAAAATAACACATGTTATGATGTGTGTGTATATGTGTTTGTGTGTATGAATGCCCGTCTATGTGTAACTGAAAGACTTCACTGGAGCGCGTTTACAGCATGTAAGGTCTAACTCCTCTTTCTAACTTAACTACACTATCATGGACAAAACCTCTCTGGACTTTTAGTATGAGACTTAAAAAATTCCCAGCTGTTGGAACACCACAGACTTTTTGTCTTCATGTTGAATTATTGTCTGTGTTTTGGCAGCAAAGCGAGTGATTTGATTTCACAGTCATTCCTTCATTCAGTGCAACCACTTGCTTCTGTAAGAAAAATATACGGCCCCCCAGTGGGTGACTGTGACATCTTAGACAGTTACAGTATTGTACCTGTCACAGCTCTATTGCAAAGAAGCCAATTTCCTTCCAAAGGTTAAACTGTGGCTCGGGAAGTTCAGATTTTATTATTTATGTTTTTAACCAAAGCTCTGAGAAAGAGGCAAAAATAATGAAAAGAAATAGCTTTTTGAGTATTTTGAATGTTCTTTGGTTACATTGGTTATTTTTCACACTTCGCTTTTCAGTTACAAAGCAACATATCACCACTGAACAGGTGCCAAGAGCCCTACATAGACATCACTGGGATCTGGGTGTTGGATAAATCAAACAGCATCCTGGGAGATGCCACATGTCTTTACCAATCAGATTAGAGACATATCTGAAGGCTTTTTCTTTGATGTATGGGACAGAGATCAAGGGGGAAAGGTCAATATGTTAGCAGAGGTTAAAGGTTAGAGGGTGCTGTTGTACGTTTATGTTGAATGTCCAGTGGAGGGCAAGAATGGAGCCGGTCTCCTGCTAAGGGTCAAAAAGACCGGGCAGCAAACTCCCAAGCTACCTGACACTTTTCTTTTAAAATCCATCTGCAAAAGTACTCAGGTTTATGTAAGAACAGTCAAAAAGATTAGTGCTTTTTAAAAGCTGCTGTGATAAAATATTGAAGGTATCAAATGAGGTTGGATTATGATTCAGTTTATTGTTTATTGGATACGGTGTTGATTCTGGTGAGAATTTTGAAAAAAATAGGTCAAGCAAAGTGTAATTGAAAACTTACATCGTTAAAGTAAAGTATCTACATTTCAGCGCTTTGTTATACTTACACAAAAGTCTTCCAATGATCCACAGCTGACACATATAGGTGTGCTTTAACACAAAAACACATTTACAAATAAAAATAACATTATTGTTCACTTTTGTTTTCGGTCAGTGTTTTAGCAAATTTAGGCATAAAAAGGTCTTGGGTAATGAAAAGATAATCATTTTGGTTAGAATGCAGTCATTTTGTAATTTATATATATAATAAGGCACAAAGTGAATTAATAAATGGAATAAGCCCCAGGTATAGGAGTTAAACTCGTTATACTTGCCGTGTCTCTTGTTTTCAGTCTTTATGCTAAGTCTGGGTGATAAACTGTAACTCTTACCTTCATACTTGGCTAATACACAGATCAAAAGAGCTTCTCATAAAAGCCTCTGAAAAAAAAGAAGAGAATAGTTTTATTTGTGTTGCAGGTTACATATCTTTCAGTAATGTCACATTTAACATCACATTTCTTCAGTGTATCCAGGTCTATGCGTACAGCTAAATTAAAAAAAAAAAAAAAGTACCACACGAACAGTATTTCACATGTTTTGCAAATCTAATAATTCTGTTTGAAAACTTTCTTTTCAGAAGCACATAGAGCTTATTCAAAGTAGATTATGTACTTTGGAAAATGCCTGAGGATAAGTAAAGTTATTTTTTCAGTACATCTACATGTACACAAGCTTATGTTGTTGCTCTTAACAGCTTAATTTCCAAAATGTAAGCACATGTAGTCACTTGAGTTTAAGCTATGATGACTAGAGCTGGCTTGGAGCTGACCTTGTCTCCGAATGACAAAGTGATCCCTTTGGTCTTAAAGCTGGGAGTAGCGTGCCTTTACCTCTAATCATTAGGCATAAGCACAGTTTTAATAATCCCTGCACCATGGGAATTTCAAGACCTGCCAGTTGGCTGGAAATAGGCTTCATTACACATATATCAAAAGAGATGGGCCTTGGAGTTAGACCAATGGTCCTATTAAAGATCATATATTTTTTCTTGATCCATTCTACTCTTCATAAATCTGTCAGACCCAAAAGCAGTGGACTCGGGTCAAGCAGTCAGGAGTTTCTACAGGTGAAAGTGTGGTTAGTAATGAGGGAGGTAAGCCCTTTAGTGTCATAGTGTCAAAACAAGCGAGGCAGTGTAGGAAAAAGTAAAGAGGCTGACATGATGAGGCAAGGCAGAGGAGCTTTGGGATATATGGAATAAATGAGGAGGAAACGTACAACAAAGCAAGAGAAACACTGATATGACTAAATCAACATAGATTACCTGAATTTATGGGAAATTTGATAGAAAATGGTGATTAAGAGGTGGTTTTTCTAGCTCATCAAACTATGGAAGTGTAGCCACAACAATACTTTCTGAAAACATTCCACATGTGAATTTGAGATGGGAATTCTGCTTTTCTTTTGGTAGGCTATGAAAGGATTTTTTAGCTGAAATGCTATACTTCAAACATTTACAGTGGGACCAGACTAGCAGTCACAAATGCCATACTCCAGCGACATAAAACCAGACAATACTTCAGAGTAAGGAGAGACAGAGAAACAAAGGAAAGTGCAGTTTTCCTGTCCATTTCCTGTCAATGGAGATGAAGACTTACTGACTGAAAAGGAGGAGTGCAAGTTCACATTAGGACTGGAGACACATAATAGTTTAATACACAAATTCAGTTTGTGTATTCAGTGGGGATTGGGTGGTTCAGTGAATGTGTGGATCAACTGGAGACTTTCACTTTTGGGTGTTTCCCTGCCTTCTTTTTCTTTTGTTTTATTTTCACTTCTTAGTTTCATACAACACACACAAAAATATTTAGTGTTAAGTAAGTGAAGTTAAATGACTAATACCAAAATAAAGAGAATTTTTGGAAGATCAGCTTTTTAATTTGTCCAAAAAGCGATTAATGTGTCTTTGATAGCCATTTATTCAGCCTTACCAACAAAGTAAAAAAATATCCTGAGAATTTTCAGAAACAGAAACTGAAACTTTGTAGATCTCCTTTGGGAGCCCTAAGCTCAGGCCTTCTTGCATAAGTCTCTACAGGCTTTGCACATCTGGAATTGGGCAGGTTATTCCCCCTTTTTCCTTGGAAATTGTTTCAAACACATGCAAACAAGATAGCTACATGTTTCTCCAGAAATGTTGTTTAGGGTTTGGAATTTTTTCTGAGGCATTTAAGGACAATCATAGACATCTAGAAGAAACCTGGCATTGTTGTTTTGTCAAGCTTTCTTTCATTGTCATGCTGAACAGATGTCTCAGTCTCAGGTTGTGTGCACTCTCTTCAAAGACATTGCCTCAACTCAAACCAGTCACTCTGTCACTGCTGCTGTGAAGCAGTCTCACAACATGATGACACCACTGCCATGCTTCATTGTGGTATGCTTGATAATGGGCAGTGTCTGGAGTTCACCAGGCTCATCCTTTTTCCAGAGATTTTATGAGTAATTCAATGTAAATTGTTCGTAGAAGTTGCAGAATTATCAAATTTATAAAATAAAATAGGAAAATGTACTAGTGTGTAATCAGTCATTTCTTACATACATTAGACATCTTGTCTTTTCAGAGATTGTGCATTTAGAGGCATGACTTCCCTGTGCCAGCATGACAGCTTCACCAAATCATCACTGCAGTAAATAATACTGGCCAATAAGGAAAATGTACGTGGCTCAAAGAGTTGGCAGTTCTTGTAATCGGAAGGTTGCCGGTTTGAGCCCCGGCTCCGACAGTCTCGGTCGTTGTGTCCTTGGGCAAGACACTTCACCCGTTGCCTACTGGTGGTGGTCAGACGGACCGGTGGCGCCAGTGTCTGGCAGCCTCGCCTCTGTCAGTGCGCCCCAGGGCAGCTGTGGCTACTATGTAGCTTGCCATCACCAGTGTGTGTGAATGTGTGTGTGAATGGGTGGATGGCTGTAATGTAAAGCGCTTTGGGGTCCTTAGGGACTAGTAAAGCGCTATATAAATACAGGCCATTTACCAATAAGTTATTTACTAGTATACGTTTATTAACCCTGTCACCTGAGTTTTTGAGACCTCTGCTTCATATGTGTGATTTTTTTCACAACAAATTTCTGAGCAATAAAAAGCACAAAAATGTGGAATGTGAAACAAATTTATTATTAAACACTTTTTTTTTTCAATTTGTCAGAATTTTACATACATACAACTCACCAGTTTAAAAATATAATTTTCTGGCAATTATTTAATATTTCAGGGTTTAGAGCCACCATGGTGCCTAACTGTGGCGTCACCTCTGCTCTATATTATGATCAAACATCCTTCTAAAGAAAGAAAGAAAGAAGATGTTTACTGTTAAACATGAAAATCTTAATTATGTGTGCTGCATGTTTGGAAGTGCTATTTGCTTTCAACTATAAGCTTTAAATAAAGTCGACTTGACCTAGGTGACTTGTACTGTGTGGTACTTTACGGGCAGCCAACCCCTCTCATCTGTCCCCCACTAGCTCTAAAACAAACACACCAGAAAGTATTTATACTTTTTAACAGCAGTGACCTTGTACCACACTGGCTGACAGATGAGGTATGGAAAAAGCTTGGAATAGGCTATCACTGCTCTCTCACCTTTTCACTGTTCTGTCTATAGCTCTCTGATCTCATATCATGCACATCAGGACTTCTCATTCTTTTCCCCCAAAGTGTCCAGATTAACAGCCATCTCACAGCTGGACATCCTCCCACACACAAAAGCAGCCCAAACAAAGTTCTCACCTACTCTGCAGCTGCTGGAAGTGGCTGGAGTAATAACAAATACTAAAGGCAGCGCTCCTGCTCATATATGAGCACTTCATTTCTAAATCAAGGGTTCATATTTTTGGAATAAAGCTTGTGTAGTCTTCTTTTTGCAGAGTTGAGTGGTCTCTGTGGATGTGAGCTATAACCCAAGCCCTTTATTGCTTGATTATGTGTCTATAAAATCTGCACACGTGAGTATGTGTCATTGTCTGTACAGCTGACTATATTATTGCTTTCAGGCTTTCAAGCTGAAAGTTAACATTTGTCTTGTAAAAACAGGTTTTCACACAGCAAAGGCGACCTGCTGCTGACCTGACCGACTGCGCAGCACAAAGGGACGGGATTTATATCAGCACTCAACTTTGAGTTTCACAAAGCCAGAAATCCCCCCTTGTATAGAAGACAGTGAGGATTAAATATCACTCATTGACCCAAATGACAGAAAAATGACAGAAAAAAATGTGAGGCAGAAACAGAAAACTGTGGACAGG
>VUQR01022794.1:21862-32270 GCA_015108515.1 Hemichromis elongatus | reverse complement strand
AATGGTTTTTTTTTACATATTTTTCTAGTAAGAGAAATTTGAGAGGTTTATCCCTCAAAACTGTAAATACAAAAAAGTTGCACAAAATAATATCCAACCACAGGAAATTTAATTTGAGTGTCTTCATAGTTTTATTTTTAAGATACACCAATTTTTGTATTCTGCAGAAAAAACGAAAATAAATATTATAATGCAAATTTGCAAGAAAAACAGCTTGTGCATCAAAATAAAAATATTTCCGAGTGCAATTCGAGTTCTAAGCATCCCAGAAACTAAAAAGAAAAGCATAAAGTCAAACATGAATTTCAAAAACACAAAATTGGGTTATTAGCCACTGAAGGAAAAAAACCTACAGTTTTCGCGAAAATGACGTCACTTCCGGTTTCGGGCAGGAAATGGCCGACCTACGATAGTTCGTGCTGACCTCTGAACTGACGTAGGAAGTGTTATTAACAGCTGATCAGATCGGCAAAACGTGTTTCTGGAGTATTATGTTTTTGTTGCTGCCAGTGGTTTTTACACAACTTTTGCAAAGCTTTATGTGGAAGGAAACGGTGACCTAGGACAAGCTGATGGCATAAGATGTTAGTACAAACTCTCGGTTTCATATGCAAAAAAAAATATTGCACTAGCTTACATGGTTGCGGTTCTACAGGCTTTTAAAAATAGTAACGCAAAACGGAGCGGTGCCGCTCTAACAGGATAACACCTCTGGCAGAACCAAAGCTCAAGGAGAGGAAGCCATCTGCTTTGACCTGTTGGGGGTGAGCGGAGGAAGACAGGACCAAGACATGCTGTGGAAGAGAGCCAGAAATGAATAATAACTATTGATTAAATCCAGTGGTGTATAACACACAGTGTGAAAACAGATAAAGGAAGAAGAAATACTCTGAGCATAATGGGAAGCCCCCAGAAGCCTAGATGTAATGCAGTACAATTAGGGGAATGTTTAGTTAGGAGCTGATCCAACTATATGCTTTATCAAAAAGGGAAGTTTTAAGCCTTATCTTGATAGTAGAAAGGGCACCTGTCTCCTGAATCCAAACTGTCAGCATTCAGCATTTAGGACAAAGCATTAACAGTATTCCAATAGTCCAGCCTATAAGTAATAAATATGTGAACACGTTTTTCAGCATCACTTTGAGACAGGATATTTCTAATTTTAGAGAAAGCATTACCATATATTTTTTAACTTATACATTGAAGGGCATGTCCTGTTCAAGAACGACTCCAAGATTCCTCACAGTGAGGTAACTGGTAATGCCATCTAAAGCAAGTATCTGGTTGGACATCATGTTTCTTAGATTTTAGGGTCAAATACAATATCAGTTTCTTCTGAATTTTAAAGCAGAAAATTAGAGGTCATTCAGGTTTTTATGTCTTTATGACATTCCTGCAGTTTAGCTAATTGATGAGGGTCATCCGGTTTGATTGATAGATACGACTAGGTATCATCTGCATAGCAGTAAAATTCTATGCATGTATAATGTACACAGAATTGGTCCTAGCATGGAACCCTTTGGAACTCCATTATTTCCTTAGTTTATGAAGAAGACTCCCCAATTACATGAACAAACTGGAGTCTGTTAGATATCATTTAAACTACTGGAGTGCAGTACTTCTCATCAGCTGGGATTTCCTCTCCTAAGAAAGCTTTGACATTGTATTTGTTGGTCTGAATGCTGCAAAGTAGCAAACTGCCAAAGCATCTGCAATCATAGAGGTGCCCACACTTGCTCATGATCAGTTAATTAAGTACATTTTATTATCAGCATCGGGCTATCCTCTTTATTCTTTAATCTCATGGAAGTAAGTATTCACAATAGTGAATGTAAATATAACTTTACTTTTATTTATAACAAATAAAATAATGTCCACACCTTTAATATCTAAAGTGAGATTATCAGGGGCAAAACCTGAATAAATTTTAGGGTCATGTCAGGATGTGCATTCAGGACAAAATCTTCGCCACATCAAATATCCGTTGGTTGTCCTAACCCCTTGGGGAAATAAGGGCTTTATTAGCTATTATAATGCATTATACGGTGTTTAATTTCCTGTTGTCATTGGAAGAATTTAACATAAGAAGCAACAAGATAAGCAAAAACAAGGTCTGTGTAACTAGGAGTACAAAATACATTCTTTTATTTATTCATCTTTGTAAATACACAAAACAGATCAATGCATTGAATTCACAGAAACATCATTTAGTTGGATGCAAATCTTGAAACCATTATTACACCATTTACACAACGTATTTTGGATTTTGATGCTTCCTATTTTAGGAACCCTCCTTTGGATGCATTCAGTTTGTGATATTAGTCCATGCTATCTAAGCCTTTACCCCTTATCTACACCCGCAGCTTTTATCGTTTTCAGTCTATCCAACTGTGCTTGTTTCTTCTGACATTACTCTTCTCACCTAGATCATTTTGCTATAACTTTTAGGATTCCTTTGCTATTATATGTACATGATATACATTGGTTCTTAAATACATTTGCTTTGCTTCCTGTCTATTTACAATATTAGAGCTTATTGGTATTTTTAATGGTTACAAAATATATGTACTTGATGCTCTAAAAATGTTATATTGATTTGTAGGTAATGAGTGGGTATTTAAAGCATTGACACCGGGGCGGGAAAAAAAGCATTGCTTCACATCCATTACACCATAAAACTCAATATTAAAAAAGAAAAAGAAAGTATGCAGTCATATTTTAAAAGCAGAAAACTAAAGAGGGCTTTGTGCCATCAGCAAGCCATTCGTTTAAACTGCCGTTCTCTTTAAAAACATCAGATTTGTGGAGCATTTTTGTAAATCTAATCAATCCTCTCACATCTCCATTTCTACTGGCTTTCTAAAGGGAAAATTGCTATTCCAACATATCCCTGTATCCCGTTCGTATGATTTGAAAAGCAGAGCCATTCCGGTATCGAAACCACCGAGTCTGCAGCAAAGGACGACCTCAGTGCAAGCAGTTTTAACGCGCACAGTTGTATCACAATAGATTACAGCTGTAGCGTACATCAAACAAGATTTCCACAATGAATACAATACTTTATCTCTCTTTTTGTGGCTAAAAATAGGGCGGCGAGCAAATGCCCCAGAAGAAACTCATCATTCCAAAGCAAGTTCTCTTTCATTCTTTGGTGTAAGAGGCACACACACATCAGCAAATGTATATTTGTTCTTTGGACATTGTTGCTGGTTGTAAATGCTTTGCATAGCAAAAGCTGGGTTCTATCTTAAAATAAGTACTAAAATTGGCAAACAGACAGTATAACATACCAAGATTGTGACATTATTTAAAGCTTACTGACTTCAGAGTCTGGTAGAGCATGTACTATTCAGTAAAAATACAGCTTTTGTGTTAATAGTCCTTCGCCTTCAAATATTTTAAGCTGGGGTTTAATGAAAGACTGCTATGACCACACCTATCACAGCATCAGCTGACAAACTCTTTGGTTCCCTGATATTTATAAGGATGTGAAAAAGGGTTGTTTTTGTTTTTTTGGGGGGGGGGGGGGGTAGCATCCTATAAGCTCATTGATCTCTCAAAAACATGAGCCATGAGTGTATCTGTGTGTGTGTTTGTGTGCGTGAGAATGCGTGTTTGTTATGTGGGGTGCAGGGATGGACCACTCACAGAGAACACATTAAAGCATTCCCATTTGCCCTCCGTTTGCAGAATAGCGAGCTTGAAGCCGCATTTGTTCTGTCTCTTGTCAGTCTCTGTCTTTTCCTCCTTTTCAGTACCGCCACAACCCATTCTTGAAAAAAAAAAAGAGAAAATTCCCTCGCGCATGGAGAGGGAGGCCTTTAAGCAGACAACAGCTGCCTCCTGCTTCAGATCTTCTGGCACATGTGGAGTCTGGACTTGGACGAAGAGGTGGCGTCTTTCCACACCTTGCAGGAGAGGCCCTTGGCACAGTCACAGCGCTGGAAGAGTTCCAAGCCGTGAGTGCCTTTCTTCCTCTGCTTGGTGCACACTTCTCCCTGCCTCAGCACCGGTTTGCAGATTTTGGTCCAGAAATGGCGGGCGCAGCAATAGCCGTCCGAGCAATCGGAAGAACGCAAGCAAGGGTCACCCTCGTGACCTAGAGGAAGAAAGCAAGAAAAACATATGAGCATTGATAAACCAACAAGCAATAAACCTTAAACTGTGTGTTAAACTGGCATATTTGCACTCGGAGAAACATAAACCGAAAAAAGGTATAAGGAAGGAAATGGAAGCAAAGCAAAGGGAATGTGAAATGATTGCTCCCATTGAATATCAAGTTTTTTTTATTATTAAGCATGTTCATATATCAATGTTTAATACTGTTTTATGTGTCTTTGGAGAAGAAAGTGATTTAATTGCAGGTGAACAACAAAAAATAGATACATTTTGCTCATTAAACTAAATATATCCACAACAATGTGAATTCTAACTGATTCTCTATTACCTGACTCTCCCAGTATTGTTACATTGATATTAAATATCCATTAAATATCCATATGTCTAAATAAATAAACATGTCTCTTTCATAGGCTGTATCATACACTATATCTAACATGCTTGTGGGGAGTGATGAAGTTACCTGACTGAATTCTTATGAATCAACAATCACTAGAATTGAAACATGTGTGAAACACTTTTGCATGCAGGGCTGTGACACGTCTTACCAGAAGCCGCTTTATCATCCAAACCAGTCATCCTGTATCCCTGACAAACCCCACTTTGCTGACTAGCTATTCCATTATTCCATCAGTGTGACTGACTGCTAAGTCAGACTGTTTTCCACTGGTTTAACATCACTGAGTTTTTGGGTTGAGTTTGTTCAAGTGGCAACCTGCACCAACCCATTATAAAGTAATAATGTGTAAGGAGAGCGGGTGAGTCAAGTACAAATAAAACCAAATGGCCTCATTTATGGCGGATTTAAGTGGCGCTCTTATTTTCACGATTATTTTAGCATTGCAGCCTTGAGAGCATATTTATAGCTTAGTGATTTACGTGTCTCATTAAACAGATTTCTATACTGATAGTCCCTTACTTGGCTTAAATCAGGTGACATGAATGCTAAGAACAGGTCTCAGTGAGTAATTTGCCTTAATTATGCCAGACCTGTATTTTGTGGTTTACGCTGGTGTATCATGAAAGGTGTGCTATCAATGAGACTGTTTGTATGGATTTAAGTAGGTGCAGAAACAGCAAAGGCATTGTGCTTTTATTTTCTTTCTAAGATCTCCATGCTTAGCTTGAGACACAGACACAAACACATGGGCAGAGGGGAAATGAGGGGCATATTTTTGTGGACTGCAATTCCCATGAGTTCTTTAGGCATTTCGTAAAGTTGACAAGAAAACAATTCACCCAGACCAGGATAAGAGGGGGCAAAGCAAATACAATATTAGAAGGAAAAACAATGATGATAAAGGATAATGTTTAAAAATCACCCAGTTCCTACTGGACATGTTTTGCTGTCAGATCTTACCTTTTAGAGAATGCTTGGCCTGTCCCTTTCCACCCTTCCCACCCTTCCAGCCATGGTCTTTGGAGGAGAGCTTGATATGTTCATCTAATGGTGAGATGTGAGGTGAGATCACGCTCTCAGAGATGGGGACACAAATGACTGCAGATGTAAAAACAGGAGAAACATATAAAGTTAATGAAAATGCCAATGCTGCTTAGTTTGTCAGGACAACGTGGCACAGACTCTTAAAGCTGACTGTCAGACTGACTAGTCAGAGCATATTAGTCTCTGCGAAATGCCTCTTAAATGAATGCTTTCAGTGCATAATGCAAAGACCTCCTATATGTGTTAGTCAGCTATGTGGTTTTTTAAACAAAGAGCAGTTTCAACACAGCCTCTGCACACATTCACGCTGTTCACACTACAACATGTGACCACTGATTCCTAACCTCTGGGCCTCAATTGAATACAGTTCAGCTATAGTTCAGGGTTCTGTCTGAAAGCATGTGTTCAACATTATTTAAATATATTGGCTCTATAACTAAGACCCACTTTTTCAAGAACATTTGAATAAAACCAGAAATCAAATTTTCACGATAGTGCCCCGCAGTCATAATGAAATTGGAACTGAAATGCGCTACAATGATGCATGCGTGTGTGTGTGTGTTTGTGTGTGTATTCGTACAGTTACTGCAGCGGTTGCCAGGGCAGCACATAGCATCTCGATGACAGCGCTTCTTTCTCCTGCGACAGGTGAGGCAGCGAGAAGGAGCCTGTTGAGGGCTGTGGCAATAGCTGCCCATGCTGCACTCCTTGTCATTGCTGCAAGGGTACACCTGGAGAGAAAGAGATGATTTTATGTGCAAATATCTGTTTACCCAGTTAAGAAAGAACCTATCATTGTGCATGACTTTATGGAGGCAGAATTTTGAATGAACAACGTGGACAGCCAGAGCTAAAAACCATGCATCACATAAGTTGCATTGGTGAGGCGACATGTTTAATTGAAATGCTCCTTGATGCAGTTTGAGCTATGCTGATGCCACTTCAGTTGCAGATTAATCATCTACTTACTTCAGTTATGTCAAAAGCGCATTAAAAGTGCTCTCAAGTCCTTAAAACACATTTTATGAAAAAATAAACAGCAAATGTTGCCTTTTGATATTTGACTTTGATGTATTTGACTAAGTGACATCAAGCAATATAAAGCACATGCACATGTGGCTGTAGTGTAAACACAGTTCCCTTAATTGCAACTGCAGGGTCATTGTTTTCTTCTTCAGAAAGGCATACAGGGGCAGAGTCAGAGAGCACCCATCGGACATGCGGTTCCCTTGACAACATTGATCCTGTCAGCATCCGAACTCATGAAAAAGCCGCTTTTTACTGGGCCAGGGACACATCTTGAGATGGTAAACTAATCTGTTAACTCCACCCGGTATTTTTAATTCAACATGGCATATATTTTCTTGTAAAGATTTTGTGTCTCCCACATGTCATCACCCTCTGAATGTGTACAGAGCGCTGTGGTGCACGTGGCATCACTGTCTAAAAGCATTATAGCTGATAGTTTTTGCTGACACTATTGCGATACCTTCCCAAACGTCACAGATAAAGCAGCTAAAACTGTCAAGCCAAATGAATTTCATGTTACATCCAGGGGTGTTTGCAGAGACCCCTGATAACAAGAACACCTGATCCACCTCTAGAACGGTGGTCGGTCTATTCTTTTTAATCTGCAGCTGGGTCTTCAATTACTTTCCAACATTATTGATTTAAGCTGTTTAACAAAGTTTCGTTTGGATCAAATACAGGACCTAGGAAAGAGCAAACTGAAGCCCAGGAGTTGTGTTTATTCGCGGTGTTACAGCTGGTTGCTAATGTACATGCCAGTGTCTGGTTGGTAGGTAAGCCTCTTGCATATTTTCCACCCTCTCATGAGCTAATCAGCAATATTTCCCATTGCTAGTCACCTCAGAGTTGAGATTATTTTCACATGTCACCCACCCACTTTGTGTTGCTTATTTCTCTGGTTGTTAATTCTACTTTTAGAATAAAAGGTTCTAACTAGATTTTGATAGAAAAACAGCAAATTCATTATTCTGAAAAGTAAGTTTAAAAACGTTTTATTGTTTTGCAAGCTGAAGCTAAATTTGACTCAATTTCTTTGTAATTACCAAAAGACCCAAAACCTTAGCATATTAACACAAGAGTATTCAAGTGAATGGCTAGATACAAGTGGGCGTATGTGGTGAAACATATAGTTTGGTTTGCTGTTTGTAGATTGTTTGTTTTGGGTAAAATAACTATAGGCTGCGGTCCTTCTATACCAGGTTTAAGGGGAAAATATGCCATAGGGATTAACTTGTCTCTTACTGAATGTTTCTTTTCTTTTTATTTTTCTGTGGCCAAACAATACCGCTATTAAAATGACCAAACCAAGGCAAACCATTTCAGTTTTTCTCAGTATTCCCTAACTGCTCACAGGCTTAATGGGGCTAGATTTCGGTAGTCAATCACGCTCCTTTACAGTTCATTTGCCTTTGTTTTGGCTTTAGCATTTTTTGTTTGTACACTGAATGGCTGAGAAATATTATGTAGCCAAGTACACACGGGCTTTTACGTCTTTTCCCTAATGAAGGGACCACACAAAGAAGGCATAAAACTAACTATCCGTAGCAGTGAGAAGTGCAATTAAACCCAAGCTCACCCTTCCGATAACAAGCATGAGACTCACTTTATTGGAACCAGTGTCTTGATATAATTCCATACACATGCAAGTCCCATTGTCATTAGACTTGGAGCAGGAGCAAAGGAGTTTGGTGTAAATTGTAACACAAATCAAAGAACTTTGCTGACAAATGGAATAATGTCACGAATTTGCGCCGAACTCATCAACGCAGGGGGACATTTTAAACAGCTGCAGGAAAGGCTCACATCCACATCTGCAGGGTGAAACACACACACACACACACACACACACACACATGAAAAAGTTCAAGTCACTGTGTTTCTGCACCTCATCCTCTTATTTACCAACCATTCGGTTTAATTTGCAGTATAAGCTATGATACGAAATGGACCACATATTTGCACAACAGAACACCTATTCACACACAACACTAAAGCTAAGATCAATTGGAATCTACTATTAATCACGTTCACTAAAGACTGACATAAGCACACGATGTTTTGGTGGCACTCCACTGCCAGCACAACATCCACATTTCCCTGGCAGCCCATCGACAGATTTGATTTATTGTGGTTTACCACTGACAAACATGGAAGAGTCAACATGTGCGTGAACATAAAAGAGGTTTAAATCAGAGTAAAATCATTACAGCCGCAGTAAATATAACAAACTCCTCTTGGGGGTATGAAGGTCAGTACAGAGAGGTCTACCATCCCCAAAAGAGCGGGCGCCTTTCCAAACGTCGATGTACACCACATGTTAAAATAAGCTATCGACAATATCAATATTTCAGCACATTAGAAGTTGTTACTCATGTGCTTTAGCTTCAGAAAGTGAACAAGATTAGACTTGCTGGAGGTTTGCCATGCTGATTTTCACAGACTGGAAACACATGGATGCAATGATATAGCCGTAGAAAAATGAGCTGAAATATTCAGCTGAACGCTCATCTATCATTATGACAGATTCCCATAATGCAAATGATTAACATTACTGATGAAAGCAACAAATCCTTGGTGCTTTATGGATTCCCAAAATTTCTTAATTACTACAAGGTTAAGAACTGCTGTCAGGATGTGGAAAGGTCGTATTAGTGCGTAAGCAGGAGGAAACAGCGAGAATTTCACCTCATCCATTGTAAAGGTACAAACCCGCCCTGCCAGCACTTCTGAAGCTCATTAATAAACACAGTATAGACTTTTCCCAGCTCCCAGTCTTTGTACTAAGCTGAACTAATAACTCCCTGACTTCACCTCTCTACTTAACACACATTAAGTCAGCACAGATTCCTCAAAAAAAACAAGCGTATTTTCCAAACTCCCAAACTATTCCTCTCAGGTTTTTACAAACTACTGCTGTCATAGTGAGAAATAAACTTTCCCGCTCAACTGTGGAGTTCAGTTTGTGCAAGCTTCTCTTTTAAAGAAGTACGGACATTGCAGTGGACTGTCGAGAAAAGAATTTGCTGGAAATGTGGCCTGAACAGAAGTTCAACATTTTTTTTCCTCTCCTGACAAGAAAAAAATTCCTGTTATCTAATGAAGACAAATGGATCCAGACACGTGCAGTAGTACTTCATACTACCTGCATTCAAACCTATCTGTCTTTCTGAGCCAGCAGGTTTGCATTGATCACAGTACATGAAGCACTGTGGGAATGGGGCTCACCTCTTCCATCATGTCTCAAACTGCAAGACAATCCTTTGAAACTCAATGATACGAGGCCGGGTCCCTAAATCACAGCTGATAAACTTGCCTTATCTTGTCATGTTTTAAAACGCCTCTTTTGCAACATCTGAGGGACAGGATTTCATTTGGGATGCATCTTATTAATCTCATATCTCCTTTTTTTCCTGTTGCTCCCTTATTTTTCCTTAGACAGCCTAGCAACATAAAAGAAGAGCCTTGGATCCTGCATAGGAAGTGGGTTGAGCGCTGTGTACTCTGCAGCCTCTCATGGCATGCTGGTGAGACGATAAAGGAAGAGACAGACGGAGGGCAATAAGGGAAGCCCCCGGCCCTGTCTCGTGTGGCTCTCGTGCTGGTAAAGCTCCACGGCTTTGAAGAGGAACCTTAAATGTGCGGGAGCAACAATCTCCAAGGGATTTACTGCAGGATATACAGGGCTTTGAACCCTCTCTGCCAGTCTTTGGATCCCCTATTTACCTCTCTACAGTCATTCCAAAGTGCTGATATAATTCAACGGAAGAGCCCGGTAATGCAAAAAAAAAAAAAAAAAAAACAAAACAAAGAATCAAA
>VUQR01022794.1:7269-21842 GCA_015108515.1 Hemichromis elongatus | reverse complement strand
GGGTAATGGAAAAAAAAAAAAAAATAACACCAAGTCTATGTTTAGAACCTACACAGAACCAATAACCAATATGAAAGCTGGAAAGCAGCAGTAGAACAACAGAACAGAAGAGTAATTTAAGCCCTTAGACTCCAGCTCTTTATGATCAAGTGACAAAAAGCAAAAAAAAAAAACCCTCAAAGGTAATCTGAGAGAATAACAGACAAGAGGTTGGGGTGGTGGATGGGCCAACAAAATAATGGGCCAAAATCAGATGACCAATTTGTTTGTATTTTTGTATTTTTTTTCTTAAATTACAAGGCTGCAATTGTTCCTCCAGACTTGTGTTTTTATTCTTATGACCTCACTTAAACTTCCTAAAAACTGTACTATAAAAAAATAGAAGTGAATTGAATTCTATACCCATTTTGAACATTTTCTAAGATATATTGATGCATCAGATCAGATAGCACATGAGGGCATTGGAAATTATGTATTTTATTGTTTCATTTGGAGCACTTGTAAACCTCACTGCTGAATGGAACGTGATATTGCCCTCCAATGCAAACACTAATAAAACATAATGCAGAACTGCTGTCTGCTGCATATGGCAAAGATCACCTTATGAACCATGACATTAGTGAAGGCTTTCTTTTTCATGTAACTATTAACTATAATATCCCACTGCTACCCAAATCAGTTTTAGCATCCTTTACAGTTTGTAAACACACTAAGTTAAAGAAATTAGCGTTATTTCCTTCCACTAATTTTGCCTGGAACAAAAAAGAAAGTTGCAACAAAGCTAAAGCACAGTCTTTGGCATCCGCCCTCTTTGCTTTTTGCACTCCTTCAGAGCTCCAGCTCATAACCTGAGGCAGTGAATGGTGTTAATGAGTGGCAGGGGCCTTAAAGAGTCAAACAAACGATGTCACTGAATAAACAAACTTCATATGCCCTGAAAGCACAGACGGCCGCTATCAGATAACATAGGGAAGACTGCACACAAGTCACTCATACAAACCATGTCCTCAGACACAACTCGGCGTCTTTCATCACTCAAAACACATGTGTTTATAACCGTATCCCTTTGAGCAGTAGGATCCAGAGTCTCTAAAAACTAGACCTTCCTTAAGTTAAGTATACATTCTGAGTAGATCTTAGTCATTGCACCCATAGCAAGGCATGCAGTCACTGTATGTGAGCAGTGTCTTCAAAGGCTATCGGGGGAAAGTGAAAAAGCACTCGATGGTAATCTGGGAGGTGCGCTGCTTTAAAAGGTGTAATCTTTTGAAATGAGAGGTGCACAGGTTCTCTTCTCTCATTAACAAGTCTAGTTACAGTAAAGGTGGTCTCCACACAAGAACCCTAATGGTTCCGACACATGGCCTCTTGGCACCCTGGGGACCCACGTGCTGGAAAACCTGCAGAACTGAAGACTAAAACACCATTAGCAGTCACACCTTTCCCTGCCTTTTCTCTCTCTCTCTTTCCCAACTCATTAGGATCAATGAACAATCAATTTTTGGCTGGAGGAGAAGGCCTACATTTTTATAGTGAGAGCCTTGGGAGATCGCTTGTTAAAAGTAAACCCTCTGGTGAATTCAATAAAGCAACTAGTTAAGGCCGACTGACCGGCTGCTGATGTTTTACAGGCGCGAAATGCACCAATGCCGCCAGAGTGTTGGTTCCCTTGTGGGTTCAGAGGTTACAGTGGTGAGCGCTGCCTGCCCGTGCTATCCATTTCTGTTGGTTCCCTTCCAAGAAGCCCAGAGTGCCACCCACGAGCACTGGCTGTCAAGGTCTTGGAGGTTTTGGCTTTGTCGGTTTCACTCCAGTCAGGCTGACGTGAAAAGGATGAGACAAAAGGAAAACACTCAGCTGTTTGTCCCATCTGTACACGCAGGAATTCCTAACGCCTTTCCTGGTTTGTGCACAATTAATATCACCCTTATCGCCAACCTTTGTCAGCAGCTACAGGAAATCAAAGCACATTAAGTTGTCAAATGCTTCCTTTAACCCAAAAGCTTTGACCAACATTTCTGATGGGTACAAAACTATATTACACCCTGGTTTTCTTGCTACAGCCAATCGTCTTCTTCCAGTAATCTTCTACACATTGAAGTAAAAGCAATGTTTGAGGAGATTCCTGGTATTTTCAGAATAATCATTAACCGTGAGGGAGTTTCAGGTCACCAAACAGTTGCATTAAACCATGCAAAAATGTTGGTTGTAATAAAGGAAAATGGCATTTTAAAAATAAAAATAGATACACTGGTAAATTGCTCAGATTGTCTTTCAAATGTCTGGGGATTTCATATATCCTGAACCCTAATATTTGCTAACTATCCTCACCAGTTGTGGCAATCTCAGCAGTATTACAGTGCATTCATAATAAAACTGACGCCATAAAAAAACTTAAGGCAACACATGCCCTTTTCCCCAATCTTCACCCGAACCCTAAACTGACTTATGAAAGTAGAGAAGCACCTCAAAGATGGAACAATAGAATGTCAAATGCCTCAATAATGGATTTTGTGTGTGTATGTTTGTGTGTGTGTGGACAGGTATTAACATCTTCGTGGGGACCAAAATCCCGGTCCCCACGAGTTTGAAGGCATTTTTGAGACTCAAAATGTGGTTTTAGTGTCAGGGTTACTATTAGGTTATGGTTAGGTTAAGGGTCATAGTCAGGGTTAGGCATTCATTTTTGATGGTTAGGGTAAGGGGCTAGGGAAAGTATTATGTTAATGAGATGTCCCCACAAGATATGAAAACACAAATGTGTGTGTGTGTGTGTGTGGATAATTGTGCAATCTAAGGTTCGGATATTGCAGGTCTACTCAAAAAACCTGGCAAAAACTATATCCTGTTGTTCTATTCTAAATTAATTCTGTTGGACACTTTAACTAAAACACAAATCCGACTTTGATTTATTACACTATTTAAAAGGACTATTTACAAATAGCCACTGCATGATGAGAGGCAGAAGGACAGCTCGCTCGCCATCGTCAAGCCACAAGTCTTGGCCAAGGCCGAACTGCGGCTGTTTCTTTACCACTCTGGAAAACCTCATAAATGATATTAGCCTCCTGGTTTGGACCCACCACACGATGACATTATACTTTTGTAACAGCGTGGTGGTTTCTGCGCACACATATTGTTTCCCCTCAGTCCGCTTTTCCAAACCATTGCAAAGAAGTAAGCAGGCGCTTAAAATTGTGGTCTGGCAGAGCAGCTTTTCCATAATTCTTCTGTATAAGCTCGATGCCTCCTTTCTTAAAACTAAGCATTTCACTGATATGCAACACGATCAAAAATGGGCAAGGTGAACAGACCAAATGCAAACGAAGCAGGTGAGACCACTGGGGGAAGGGGTGTCGTGGAGATGTGGTGGTGCCATCTACTGCTTGCACGCTGTTCGCCATGCTTTTTCATACGTACGTGCCTACCTCCCAAGCTGATTTAAACATCCATCGCTTAGGAATCATTTGCAGGATTGTGATTTTTTCCTGGCCAAGCCACAGATCTAATTTCTTACTTGGTAAATCGGCTAGATGTTCACAGTTTTTTAATCCCACGTTTGCTCTCACAATCACTCTCAACACTAATGCGACACATTGTTGAAACAGCGGGGATCGATACCCCTTTTAGTGGGTATTAAGCGGTTGGTAAGAGTGGCCCCACAGAATCTCATAATCCCAGCAAGCGCCTGGACCACTTTAATGACACTCGGATCCAGACAGAAAATTACCCCAAGTGTTAACTTTTTCTCACTTTTCTGCCGGCATTAATGATTTACTGTGGAAGTGTGCTGCACCCGACTGTGGCGTCAGGTTTGAAAGGCAATTAGGATTTATGAGGGGTCCAATCCTCCCAATTTCCAATAACGATCCACATATGACGCAGCTTTCTGAAGGTGTATATTACTATTTTACTCTTAATTGTGCAAAGAAAATGCTTCACGGAGTTTCCCATTAAGCAATCATACATCGGAAAGGGAGAACTAGTGGAAGGAAAGTTATTTCTTTTACGATTGTTGTTGTTGTATTTCATAAACTGTCTTTTTAGTAATAAAGGGCAAAAAGTGCCGCTGATCTTTTCTCAGACAGTGAAATAATTAAAGTTACCTGGATATTGTGTTTCTTGGTGACTGTAGCGGATCGGTTGGTTGCCGGTGTTGGTATTTCTTCCAACTGACCAGGTTTGATGGAATTCGCCTTCGGGCGCGCTTCTGATACCTGGGGTGTCCCAGTCCTGAGCGCAGCGACGAGAAACACTACAACACAATATCTATTCCAAGCAGAGACGACCATCCTCAAAAAGTACTAAAATTTTTTTTAAAAAAAGAACAAAAATAATTTAGTAATAAAAAAGAAAATAAAAATAAGTTTCTCAATGAGACGTGTGCGCCCTGGCAGTGTCCATGCGTCACGCTTGTCAGACTGCAGTACACACAGTGGTGGTGATGATGATGCCAAGTTTGTGGTCCTGAAAAGGTCAAATAATTAAAAGAAAGACTGCCATTGAAGATTTTTTGTTTAAAGCAGCGACACAAACAAACACGGGGAGCCAGGTGCACGAGTAAAAAGATTCGATTTTTTTTTAAGCGGATCTCTGTTAAAACGCCGATGCTCTGAGGGTCAGACAGAAACTTGACAAGAGGTCTCCACTGTGACTCTGTCTGGCTGCGAGTAAGCCCTTAGTCCTGTTGCCGGCTGTTTTATGATCTCGGATACTTTCTTTTTATAGGATTCTAATGAGTTTGCTTCCTCCGCCCCTATTCACAACTGACAAAGAATGAAACTGATCTGTGCGCTGCGCTGCTGCTCTCGCATTGTCGTCTGGACACCGGCACCAGGAGCTCCGTTGGGAAAAAGCTATAAAATTATACACTGTGTACTTTAACTGAGCACTTAACCCTTTTTTACTGCGATCACGCAAAGGAAACGGGAAGGGGAAAAGTCAGTTTAGCAAGTCCAAAAAAAAGGCTTTTGTAAGTGAGGTGGAACATTTTCCATTAAGAAGAGAATTCATTTATCTGTCTGGGGAAAATTACTACCTGTGCTTAAAATTTAAAACCTACCCAGTCAAATGTGAAAGAGAAAAAACAAAAACAAAAAAGCAGTTTAGGGTTAACCAGCATTCCGGAATAACGTAGAATTAAAAAACAATCTGATAACTATTGTTTTCTCCCTGGGAAAGACATCCCTCATGATGCAAGGGATGACGACGGTGATAAGGTTACTGATGCAAGAATTATAGAGGCTTCTTTGTTGTTACGAGTCTTGCATGGGGATAAATTATATTCATGTTGGTTAGATAATGTATTTCTAAGTACAATGGCTTCTTTCAGTTTTAGGCAGGTAGAGCAGACGTGAATAATGCATTCAGGGAGTGAATCAGTATAGTGATTTCGGTGATGTATTGCCCGTATTGTGTGCACTTTACATGCCTAAAATAATGTCAGGTGTTTGGTCATGATCATTGATTATAGTGCATTAAAAATGATAACTTTCCAATGTGGACCACAATGCATGTAAATCAAACACAAAATTTTATATTTAAAAAAAGCTGCCAGCAATCAAAATAATTTAAACACAATAGCTCACCTAATACTACTTTATTCTTCACACAAGCTGGAAGCTTCTATTCAAGGCTAGAAGCCTGGCTGGGCAGGGATGAAACCAGAATACTGGTTGAGGCTTCTGACCTCAAAAGCGATCCATCACAGCCTCCAATTCAAAGTGTCAAGTTCTTTTGTTTGAGACAATGGGCGACCAACTGAACTGGGGAGTGGGAGGAAGTATTGGACTTGTCTGATGTAACTGTAGATGTGGAGGTGATACTATTTTAGCCTCTGTTGTCACCTGAGCGTGCACTGATTTACCAGACAGCTGCTTTTACCAGAAACACATCTGAAAAGACCTCAATCCATTTTCAGACAAGTTAAATGTGGGAAACAAGGTTTGGATAATTAATCGAAGAGTAAGTCTGCATAACTTAAACTTGTACTGAGTAAATACTTCTGTCACTGGGAAGTTGTTCCTTTTTTTTTAGTCCTTTGTGGGATAAATGGAAGATTATGTTCAAATCACCATTGCAGAAAAAAAGGAAAGATGGAAGGAAAAAAATACACAGAGCAAAAACTTTGATTTATTCCACAAACACTGGGTGGTGCCCAGCTGGACTTTGTCTTCGTTATTCCTGATGAAACAGCTGAAAAAGTCCCGAAAGTGACGGCAAAATGGGCTGACAGTGAATCAGAGGACCAGAGCAAAGAGAGATGGGTTTGGTTGGTCTGTGGCATTTCAGACACAGTCATCAGTTTAATACATGCAAACAGGAAAGAGAGGACACTTCAAATGATAGTCGGCTGAAGCATCAGAGGGGAGGAACACAGCGTGTTGATGCACAAGTGCTGATAAATGTGGAAATGTCTGAAGAAACCACAGCAGATTAAATGTGATGGTATCCTGCTGGAGGGAAGGTGATGTGAAGACTCTGAGCACCAAAGCTTCTGGTCCATGATGGTGTGAGCATATTGCATGTTAGTGCATGTCACTAATATTTGCAAGAAAATAAAAAGATATTTCAAAAAAACTCATATTTGAGGTGGGATTCACAGAAGGGGAAAAAAAGAAGAGCAAAAAAAGAAGAGCAGGCTAAAGAATATGGGCCAAAATCTGTGATTGTAGTCTTGGCTCTTTTAGTAGGAAAGAGTTTCCCGTGGGATTATCTTATGTTCTGACACCCTATCATCACCCGAGCCTCCACACGGTAACCACATTTGGACTGTTATGTTGCTGTGTTAATACTTTAACCGAGGCAGATTCTCAAAAGTTTAAGAATTTAAGCCATCTGTAAAATCACAGCATAGAAAAGTGTGACAATGAAGAAAGCAAATCACCACCGGTTTGCAGTTTGGATTTCTGGGGGAAGATGAAAAGTTGTATAGTGGAAATTAGAATCAATTCACACTAGACCGGATGAGGTTTTCCATCATTTTCAAATGACTTAGAGCTGAGGGGAAAAAGATAAAAACTGTAAAATTATAGCCATGTTTACACTGGCTGAGGCAATCTGATTATACAGGTGCCACAGTTTCAATAGAATTCATGGCAACTAGACAGTGTAATAGCTGTGGCCAGTTAGGTAAACACTCAATTTAGGTCTTAGATACTCCAGACTAAACTGATTAAGACTTAAGATTACCATTTGTTGTTGCTGGACGCATTGTTCACTGGCTTTTGAGGTTAAAAAATTAATTTTCTTGAAAGTTAAGCATTTGCCAGTTGTGCCAGATGTGTGTCAGCAAACACAAGGAAGCTGAGTGCAGGAAAGCAAACAGGGATGGCTAGCGTGTTTTGGCATCCATGAACTGATGCAACAAGCTATCATCATCTTTAAAATCAAATCTTATTTTTATATTATTATTCTACTTGATACAAGATTTC
The DNA here is from genome assembly GCA_015108515.1 of Hemichromis elongatus. Lineage (NCBI taxonomy): Eukaryota > Metazoa > Chordata > Actinopteri > Cichliformes > Cichlidae > Hemichromis > Hemichromis elongatus. The sequence continues at coordinate 14,409 of VUQR01022794.1, read as the reverse complement.
AGCTGCTCAACATCGCTGACCTCAATTGCCATATTTTGGGGTTCATAATATACTAAATCTACAGCTAAGGCCAGTTTAGGAGCCACATGCATTTACAACTAAAATCTGTGCAAAATATGGTTTAGGATTGTCTCGGCGAAATCCGCAAGGCAACAACACGTAGGTTTTCTTACTTCCTGAAGTATGTGTTTTAACAATTACTGGCAATTACAAGCATAATCAGAGCTAAACTGTTTTTAATTAACCCAAACTCCCAAACCTAGCCTCTTGCGAGGCAATTTTTTTGGTTTATCCTTACTAGTGTTGTTGCTACGTCATTTTACTCCTGACACAAATGTTTAGATGGAGAAAACTGATCTTTCACATCTTTAAAATCAACTCAGTTTTTGCCTTGATTTTTCTTCACCATCATTAAAGCCAATGTAACCACCAAGTAAAAGCCTAAAACAAGGCAATCAGGGTTTTTTGTTTTTTTAACTATTTGCCATGTTTCTTTTGATACGCACTGGAGTTGTGCCAGATGCAAAGAGTGCATTAAACTGAAATGACACAGGTTTGAAATCAAATACACTGGCACAACTACATCGGAGCAGTACGGTAATCTGTAGTTACAACATTTTCATGTCTTGTGTGAAGTACAATTTGGATTAACATTTTTGGATTAGCATCAAAGCCGTTGTGGGTTTAAACTTTTGTGTAATTGAAGACAGTGTAAACCAGTTTCACTGTGCCTCACTGAGTCTGCTTCTTGTTAATAGATCACACAATCCATGAATGGTTTCACCTTCCCAGGCTTACCACCCACAACCACGCTTCATTACAACACATCATTCAGTGTAGTGTAAGTCTGCCTTTGATTCGGGGTCATTCAGAAATTTGGGTGTTTATGTTCTGTCCATTGTACGGGGTTTCCCGTGGTGGAGACCCAGCAACATATCTGTCGTGCTTTGTCAGTGAGGTGGAGCTGAGTGAAAGACTGCCGCTGACTTTGATGTGGCATATACAGAACATGCATATGGACTACACCCCACAATAGATGAACAATTTATCCAAGAGACTGTCTCTCCATTTTTTTTTTACTAGTCTACATCCAGCAGATGTGAGCTGGCCTGATGACGCGGGTCATGCGGCAGATGGCTCAACATTTGAACAGCCGGCCAAAAGGAAGCAAGTCTGGATCCAGCAAATTAAATGTTTGGACGTCACACGAAAAGAAAAAAGAAAAAAAGAACACATTCGCTTTGATTTTACTGAAGGTGACTGTTCTTATTTTTATCACCAGCTTTCTTCAGGATGACATTAATCATGGATTATCTCGACATCTCTTCTCATAAAGAGATGTTTCCAAACACCATTTTGGTCCACATATTCTATTGCTTAACTTATGTTTTTACAACAAAATTCCTAGTTTACATCTATCACTTGCAGAAATGATCTGGACAGTTGTTTTTTTTTTTCCCCACTACTGTTTCAACTCTTTCCAAGTAAAAAAAACATTCTGCTTTTAATAAAAGATGAGCCCCGTGACTGATGCTGGAATTATCCAGAAATTAAGACTTTAGGATCAAAGAGTTTTCAAACTTAAGTGCATTCAGAGACAAACAGAGATGTTTTACAGAGATAAGTCTCGCAGTTCGTCAGATCTTCGTACGCTCTATTCTTTCCATTACTACACCGAATTCATAAAGACTGATCAGTCCCTATTGCAATTATTCTTAAACTGTCTCTGGCATGCACTACTTCAAAAATGTTCATGCTTTACTTTCCACAATTGTCATCAATCCTTACCAAGAGGGATGGATTGAATTATGGATTAATTTTAATGAAGCAGAAGTCAACAAAATCCCATATATTTTTTTATCATATCCAACCTACAGTCGCTCTACAGGCCAACAGTGAGGCCTGCCCAACGGTTTCAGAGTCACTGCCATTTTGAAGCCTGCTCGGAGGTTTTCTTTTATCTTTCTTTAGGATTAAGGTTAAAACATTCATTTATAACTAAGGTCCAGGTTGAAGGAGCGTTCTGTGCAGGCAGGAACACCAAGACCTTCTAGAGGAACACCAAAGCATTCCCAAGGCGGCCGTGGACGTGATCTCTTCAGCGAGTATTGGGTCTGCACTGGGGTTACCTCCCAGTAGGTCATGTCTGAGACAACTCAAGTGGTGAATTGTGACAGTGCAGAATTGCCTGCAGAGAATTTACATTATAATGTACCAACTTTGCATGCTCCACAGGTGGCAGACAGCAGCAGAGTATAATCAAGGCATATGTCTAAAGCCTTGATTATACTCTGTTCCTGACACGGATATAGAGACCTGGAGACACCACAGTCGAGTAGTCATGCCTGTTATATTTCTTTGAAGTCCACTTGAAGTCCCCTGCCTGGGATGCATAGGCAGTTGTTGCTGCGATGCTGCAATTATGTCTGTTTGTGTGTAAGAAGAGGCTAGAGACAGGAAGGGACACAGACAGTTTTCCCGTCAGTCCTCTAAAATCCACACTGCATGTTGCTCAAAGTGAATGGCACTGTGTGTCGGTCCAATGCTAATTTGATAACATTTGGACTAGAACAGGGAAGAAAGTGACAGCAGAGTTTAGGGGGAATGGGAAAAAGGGCAAAAAACGTCCTTTACATCATTTTTCAATCAATCAATCAATCAATCAATCAAAATACTTTATTGATCCCCAGGGGAAATTATTTGTTTAAAATAATTTTATGTTATAAATGGAACAAATGCAACATCTCACAGCTGACTGACAGACCTACAACAGCACAAGTGAGAGTAGCCAAAAGATCTTTTGTACTGCATACTTTTCACACTGGCCTCATTTGGCAACAGACACTCTGTGCAGGTAGATGAGCACTCAGTAGCTGCCGATGGACAGCTAGCATGCTACCAGTGCTGAGTCTGTGAGGACAAGCCCCTGAGGTCACAAAGAACAGGCAGGCACATGAATCTCCACAAAGCCCTTGTGCTTAACCTCTGATGGCGAAATTTACTTCACTCGGACTCGAACAGACCCTACTGGGCTCATGTAGGCGCCAAGTATAATCAAGGCTGAGCCGAGACACCCAATCTTATTCTTGTGGTCACTAAACTGACCGATACAACGACAGTTTCACTTTGTGCTCAGCTCTTTTTTGACCACAATAGACCAGTGCAGCATTCACATAATGGATTAGGTCTCATTAATCTATTTCCCCTCACTCATTTAGATGTTTCACGAAGTAAAATGACAACCTTCATTTTATGTCATATTAAAAACAGGGTGACAGGGACTGATTTTGCCTATAGTTCAAGCAGCAACTAGACACAACAGTCACAGTGGTGTCATATTGTTTTCAGGCGCAGGCACATAACTGCAACGACTTTTAAGGAATATAGCATCTAGAAGAAAAAAAAACCAGTAGTTACCAATCCAACAGTTTCTAAAAAAAGCACAGAAGGAATCTTATTAGGTGCTTTGGCGACCTGTAAAAAGCAAGAGGCCAGTTTTTACAGAACACTCTGTGGTTACGATGTGCTACATGTTAAAGTTAGATGGTGAACTTTTCTCCCCTCTCAAGAGTTTTTGGCCTGAAAAAATTTAAGAGCTTCTGTTCCCAACATCATTTTCTCTGCTTTGCTTTACTACCTCTGCTTCAGAGAGGTAGTAAATTTCATGACAAAACACTGCTAATTCTGATTTTAGAAGTGCAGCTACCAAAAACTGTAAGTATCGTCTGACTTTTGGGTCTTTCAGCAAAAAAACTAACAAAAATTCCCCATCTTATTTCCCCGGCTTATGTATAGATTTGCTGTACTTTTAGGAGTTTATGTAGTGGCTTTGATTTCCAAATCACAATAATATTTTCAGTATTTATTACTTTTTCAGGCAGGACCTCGTTTACAAGTGGAAGCAGCAGCAACGTCTGTCCATCTCTGTCTCAGTTTTTGCCATTTTACCATGACCGAGTATTAGGAAGCCAAATCATTAAACGCTAAAAAACCCTATTTTGTAGACCTAATATACAGAAACAATACATTAACCAATAGTCTATAAATGTTTCCCTTACAAACATAACCCCAGTGACACTAAAACTACTCAAACTGTTAAATCACATCAGTGGTACAGTGAAAAGGTAATTATTTTGTCATTAAGGCAGTACAAATTCTGATCTCTGCCATATGTGCATGTCATTAGCCAATGACTGAAAGCAATTTTAAAAACTTTAACCAACATACAGAAGTGCAAGAAAGCTCTAGATGTTCAATCTTGTGACTATTGGGAAACTAAAGCCACAGCATAACTTCCTCTGACATCTAATGATTAATCGTTCCAACCTGAGGCTCTCATCTGGATCATTAGTAATATCACTTTAATCAAAAGTCCAACACTGCTTTCATAACTTCCTTCAACTGCACATTCCAGGAAGATGAACTGGAGGCTGCAGTAAGCAGTGTGCACAGCTCTGTTAAAAAGAGGACATGCTGCTTGGCAGATAATTGTTCCTATCCTCTCATTTCTCAGGAAGATGGATTAGGCCATTTCCAAGGATTCTAGCCTTCAACCGCGCACATGAATGCACCCTGTTTCTGCTTTTAAATGACTGAGATTATTTAATCGATAACACTGACCCTTCCCTTGCAGAATGCTGACCACATGAAAGCACGCAGGGCTCCACTAATCAGGGACCTAAAAGGCCAATCCCGCCTCTAAATCAAACGATGCCTTCTTTGCCTTAGGCTGTGTGACATGGTGACACACACACAGAGGCGCACTGTCACAACTATTTGAAGTCATCTTTAAAGACGCCCTCCTGAAGTTTCAGTATAGACAGTTGATATGATAGAAAAGGCAGCTTTGGCATTCCTTGATCATTTCTCATGTGCAAATGAGCAAAGACATTAAAGTACAGGTACTACAACAAGACAATAGCATGCATACATACTAGGCTTTAGTTCTGCTGGCTTTAATGCCACAGTAACCATAATAATGCATGGAATAAGAGAGAATTTAAATATAGTTGTCTATGCTGAGGTTGACAAATTTGAAAAGAAAATTTTAGCCTGTGGTTCAGACAAGCATGAACCACGAATAACAGACTTCAGGTACGCATTCAGCAGTGTGTACTGGGGCGAAGTCTGGCAGCTTGTGGCCAACTCTCAGAATTAGATTTATGATGTGCTTGACCAATATAAGTTATAAATATCATGTTCTCATGATAAACTGTGATTTTACAAATATTTCATTGAATCAATATGGTAAACCAGAGAATTAGATAATACCGTCTGTGGGATTTTAATAGCATACTTAGACCTCAGCAGTCCATGGACGGCAGAGATAAATGAAAGTTTAATTATTGTTGCTGAGGTCCCCGCGAGGAGTGTTGATTAGTTCTGACAGTAATAGTGTTTTAATTGAAGCCAGCCTCAGCCACATGCATGTGAGCTTGGTGGTATACATGCTATGTCTGGCTCACGCGTGCTATCAGCAGTTTACCCTGAAGTGCTGCTTTAAATATGTCTGCAGTAATTACAGCTGCATTTACCATTTGTGGTCTGTAACTCACAGACCTGTCTATGTATGTCCAGTAACAGTGTTTTCAGGTTTTCTAGGTAGCTGTTTCAGCAAGTTTATTATACTATGCTGCACAGCGTTTGCAGCAGACATATGATTTACAGTTGGTAAATCTTTATTATTTAAGAAATTACAGACTTCTCTTTCTGACATTTATATATGTGTATATATGAATAGGTATAAATATTAGATTACTTTCAACTAATACTGGAATTCATAGATATTGAGAAGTCGCGTCTTCAATTGTCACATACTTTAGAAATAAAACACAAAAACTGGTTTCAAACTTGGCTGGGAGTATTTTAGCCTCAACTCCAAGCATTAAAACCAGGATTCAAAAAGCCCTGAGTCAAATAAGTCTGTTAATGCTTGGATGTGTTTTTATTGACAAATGAAAAGGAACAACTTTTAATTTTACTCAGTCGGCCTCTGTCCCCATGCGTTCCTTATCTTCCCATCTCCTTTGTCCTTCTTCTTCCTGTAAACAAGAAACTGATCTTAGCGCACAGACTTCAATGATGTCTCAACTCCAAAAATGCATCTGGAGCAAAGATGAGAGAGGACGCTCCCTGGAGAAGCTATGATGTGACGTGTGTATTTCTTGCATATAGTTGTGCTTTAAGTTTGAACTATTTTGTTTGTGTAATGTCTGTATTTCTGATATATTTCTTGTTGTGGTTGTATTTATCTAACAGTTGTCATAAGACAGCAATGATAAAAGAAAAATAAACAATAAAAGTTACTACTTACTGAGTGAAAATGCAAAGCCTGGTATATCAATTGCAGAGGTAGTATTAGTTGTGACATACAGCTTGAAAATACAAATCACAGCAGGAGCAGGACTACACAAATAAGTCTAATTTTTCACTTCTTATTTTATGTGTAGTTTCTGTCGGCCTTTCAGAGCTGAAGGGTAAAAAAGGTCATAGTAAGGTGTCAAAGTGAGATTCGGGAGGTGAGGGAACACTAAGACTGGTTGTAGTAGTCCAGTGTGGGGACACTTTAAATAAAAGACAATTACTTCTGTTGTGAGATCAATTATATGTGTACTGGCTTTGATCAGCTGAGCTGTGCTGCCGTTTTTTTTTTTTGGTCTTGGCCAACTGATTTCAACTACATATAAGCGGATGTCATGTGAGCTTTCCAACCCTCTAAGTAATATAATGGTTTATTCAGTGAGTAAATCGAATCAGCATCATCACCTTGAATTTAATTTGATCTCTGCTACACCTTGCAAACCCAATAGTGACCATGAACACCACAGCTGCTCAGCAGCAATCCAACATAGTGTATTACTGTAAAGTTCACAACAGTAATGCAAACTAAACACTGTAGACTGCATCAAACTGCCTAGTATTTCCATGCAACCATTAAATAACAAAAAAAAGAAAAAATATAACTTCATCCATAGACCAAGCGATCCAATAGCTGCTCAAAAAACACTTGAATAAATGACACTACATTTAAACCATGTAAACCTACATTTCCAGATCAGATCCAGATCCCCCTGATGTGTTAAGTCTGAAGTAATGGGACTGTTTTGCAAATACAAGGAGTAAAAATTAAAATGTATATAC
>VUQR01022793.1:88058-104553 GCA_015108515.1 Hemichromis elongatus | reverse complement strand
GACAAGGATTTTTTATTTTTTTTTTGTTATTGTTTGTGATGTAACAGGAAATATATGACAGGAAATAAGAGACAAGATCTAAGGCAAGGCTAGACATAAAAGACATAAATAAAACATAAAAGGGATTTCAAAAAGCCAAAAGAAGCAAAAAAGAGACACATGCAAACCAAGGACAGAAGAAAATACAAAATAAAATAAAACATGTGAAGAAATTTAAATAGAATAGAATGAATTACAGTGTAATCAAAACGTTACACCTACAGACATGATGTGGGTGTTTCCCTCCATCTTTACGCATGTAAAAGTCAGCCCACTTTTCTCAGTCTTCAAGTTTTAAATTACAATAGTTTTAAAAAAGCATCTCACCATTTATTACCAAAACGTGTGACTTAGTCAAAGTACACACACGAAAAATGTTTTTTGCCATCCTAAACATGAAGTAATCATTTTAAATGAAATACACCAATCAAGTTAATTTCATTTGACCAGACTTTATTAAACTGAAATTTTACATTTACATGAAATCTAATGAAAAATGTAAAAGTAATGTAATTACTTGAAACCAGCATTTTGAGCATAAATAATTTTTGAGTGTAACCAAACACTGATGCTGTCGATTGCTCATTTTTAAATCTGGTTGATTTTAGCTTCGTTTGGATACAATGGTCCATTAGCTTTTGGACAGAAACACAGTTTTTGTAGTTTTCTCTCTCTACAGCGCTGCCATGGATTTTAAGTCAAACAATCAAGATGCGATTGAACTGCAGATTTTAACCCAAGCTGTTAAAGTAAAATCTATCTATATATTTATTTATATATATATATATATGTATATATATATATATATATAATTTAATTGTTTGTTAATAACAGCAATTTATACACACTTCCACATTTTCAGAAGCTGAAAAGTAACAATTGATTGACAATCAGTGTTATGGTCAGGTAAGGCCTTTCCCCTTGTCCTTTATGCCATCATCATGATTTTAAATGTATAACTTGTATTTGGTAGCAACTTGATGCAAGGGCCATAGTTAGGCAAAAAAAAAAATTTAAAAACCTAGAATTGAGATAGAAAAAACCTTCAGTGGATGATATCCCTTAAAATAAGGAATGAATTTTACTTGATGCCTGCGCAATCATCCAGGAAAGGAAATCGCCAAAAAGTGGATTCTGTTCTTCTGGACGTGGCATTTTCAGTGGGACAAACGTTTCATCACTCATGCAAGGGACTTCTTCAGTCTAAGCCGACTGCAGGTTTCCCCATCTGTGAAACAAGGATGGAGCCGTAGGGTATATCTTTCACCAGCTTACAATCCTGTGATTGAAGCCATTCCAATGGCCATTGATCAGTGGTCTTTGATCAGTGAGTGTTGATCAATGGTCAGGACAGTTTGCATATTAATGATCAAGAAACTGACACCACGGCTCATTGTTCACCAGAGATACTAGTTTCAGTCATTATGCAAGTGTACTGTTTAAAAAGCTGGGGATTGGATGAGTGACGAAACGTTTCTTCCAATAAAAACGCTGCGTTCAGATGAGCAGAATCATTAATCCCTGGCTGCTCCAGTCTGCATGCCAAGTTGCTGTCTGATGCATCCTTCTGACTTTACACAGTTTTGAATAAAATAATTTTTACTGATTAAATCGAGATTAATTTGTGCCAGAATGATAGGAATAAAAACATTTGGAGATGGAAAAAAGCAGCTCATCATTCCAAGCATACCACATCATCTGTCAAACAGGACGGTGGGAATGTTATATTAGCATGCAGGGCTGACAGGGTCTCTAGGGTTTACTGCTGATAAAAGTAGAAGGTACTCTATGCTCAGTGCAGATAACAGATAATAACTGAAATCATGCCAAAAAAATCAGCCCAAGAGGCAAAGATATTGAATATTCTTCAATGACCAAGTCATGGAACTGACCTCAGCCTAATACAGCAGCTTTTCAGTGACTGACCCCCAATAAGGAGCAACTGAAGGTGTGCACGGTAAAGGCCTGACGGAGTATTTAAAGGACAGGATTACAGAAGTCAGTAATGTCCACAGGTTATAAACTTTAGGCAGTCATTAGCTACAAATGATTTTCATCCAATTATTAAATCCATATATTTAACATTATCTTAGTCAGGCCCATTACTTTGGTGCTTCTGTAATTTCTGCACATTTATTGCAATACTTTAATTAAACCACTTAAGGCGGAAAGTCTTCACTTTAATCACATCTTGGTTATATCGTTTAAAATCGACTGTGGAAAAATGACAAACATTGTGTCACTGGGCATTTACTCATGGACCGACCTGTCTGCGGTTTCCAATGACATTAATACTAAAATGGCTTTATCTAATCAGCTATGGTTTCCTTTATAGTTTAAAAATAATTTTTGCAGAAAAAGGAGTTTTGGCATCCCCGTTACACCAGATCTTCATGCCATACTTGGCTGGTTTAGAAGGGGATGTGTTGCCTGAAACCACACCTGCCGCCGAAAGCCACCAACTGTTCATCTGCACACAGATCGGTACCGGGGTTTTTTTGGATAAGTGCACAAAAATATAAAAATATCCCTAATGGCAGAGCCTGTCTATCTAATCAAGTACTGGAGAAAAAGTAGACAATTTGATTCATGGTAAGAGGAATTCTGATGATTAAAAATATAACAACAGTGTACATAAATATATAACTGGGATCATCAGTGAGGCCACTTGGTCAATTGGAGGTCTAATATGTTTTCTTCTCAAACTCTCTCATAATGGTGAGGCAGAATTTTTTTTTTTGTTTCATCTTAAATCTGGATTAAATATCATCCAAATGTCATTTTCACAGAGAGCCCATTTATTGTGCTTCCCAAAGTAACAATAACTCAGAGCTGAGCTGAATGAGAGTACATTCATTTCTATTAACAAAAACTTCTTCGCTCTTCCAGTTAATGCGCTCTTTTAGAGATAATCCACAGTGATAAAAAACATAAAAACCATTAAAATTTATAGTCATAGTTATTACCAAGCTAGGTGATCTGTTACATTCCCACATGCTAAGGTTTTTAACCTTTCCACAGCCTACCAGCATATTATTGAGGATTTTTAAAGTAGTTAATCAAGATGATTCTTAATGAGAGCCAGCAGTATGTGTACAGTTTGTCAGAAAATCAATATACTCCATAGGTGTCGAACACATTCTCAGGATATTAGTGCACGTTAAACTCATTGTCCTGAAATAACCCATTATGACAACAATAAAACAACAGATGGTTGCTGAAAGGCAACATTATTAATGCAAGGTGAATTTGCAGACAGAAACTTTAATTACTTAATAATTACCATGTGAATCAGCTTTATCTACACCATAAATAATTAATGAAATATTGTTCAGTGGCCACTTTTCAATCCCAGATGTCAGAGCCTTCAACTAACACAAATATGAATTATATTATTGCTTAAGGAGACATTAAATTACCAGGATTTTACATGTAATAAGGTCATAATTTCCCAGTAATACACTACAATGAATTGCAAATTTTTCAGGCTTCTGAGTTGTCATATATAGAACGCTTATAGGACTAAAACATGGTGCAAGTTTCATTGGCTAATAAATAATACTATGCTTTGCGGTGCATTGTATGAATTCCTTTCAAGTATTATAGTTAACGTCATGCAGGTTGCTTTGTAACGCTTCAGTTCATTTCATGTTCGTTATGTTTCACAGTCAGGGATGAAGACCCTCCTCTCATTTAATCTGATTGGAAATGGAAGAAGGTATGTCAAATTAAATAAGTCTTCTTGCTGGCTTCTATTAATATCTTCATAGCAAAACATACTCTTAAAGAGTTTAAGCGCTAACATTTAGCCCCAGAGGCAAGGTTAAAAATCTGGAAAGGAAAAAGCAACATGGCATTTATGTTCATAATGATAATAATACAGTGTATTTTAAAAGGGTGCCCAGCATGCGTACTGCAGATGCAAAGGTGTACAATGTGAGAATCTTTTGTAGCTTTTCTTAAGAAAAAACAGAAATGGCTATAACAAGTGGAAACCAGATAAAAGCTCTCCAAATGTTTAGTCAGAGAGAAGTGATAAAGAGTTTCGATTATCAGAGACGCCACTTTTAAAAAAAAGTCACAAATTAGTTTACTTTTTTTTTAAAAAACACCCCGTGCTAAATGGCCCCATACCAGAAATAATCACACTCAATCTTGAAGTACTTTAAAAAGAACTAACTTTATTAAATAGTGTATAAAATAGTTGTCTAATCCAAGGAGTCTCAGATAAATCAGCGAATAATGACAAGAGCCATGACTTCCCACTCCTATTCTGAATATAGATGTGTCCAAAGCAAGAGGACAGCCAGGATTCTTTTCATATTAAACACCACATTAGCGATGCAGCGAGCTTCAGAGTGCTCGGTTGTTATTGGAGACGAATTTTTTGTTTGACAGGCAAGACGAGGCCAGTGTGTGGGGCCCTTTTGCTGGAGCGTGATTAGCATTGCAGATGCTGGTTTCTGTAGGCGTCAGTTTCAACAAACTCAAGGTTCCCCCGTCTCCAGTGCATGATTAAAATGTAACAGTGATGCGTGGTTAATTCGCAGGAGCAGAATTATGCTGCAACACTCAAAGCGCCTATTTTTTGCTCAGGTGTATATTGCACCTCCTCCTGCATGGGCTTTTTTTGCGCCTCCTCTTGCACATAAATACACACAAGGACTCAAACCACATGAGTTTCTCTGTGCTGAAGTCTAATATGTCTCAAAGCTGCCAACAGCTATTACTTTCTGCAGGTATTCAATATCAAAAATTAATGTGTGAATATGAAAGGGAAATGAGGGTATTTTTTTTCCTCGAGAAACGAAGGTAAAAATGAATTAATTTTAGTGTTAGAATTTAGCACAGAAAGCAAAAGTAATAAGAATAACCACTGGCAGGATCATAATAAGCTTAATAACAATTAGAATGATTCACAGTAGTCATAATCCTCAGTCCTAATAAACAAAGGGATCATAAAAACACTGTCTTTATGTAATCCAGGTCCATTAAGGTTATGACCCTCCCACAGACAACCAGTGTAGTATCGATCAGCTTTAAAGTATGCGATCAATCAAACCGCATCATATTTGTTAGTGTAGACAACAGTAGAAGCTGATTCTTAATGAAAGCCTGCAGCATCGGGGCCATTTATCAGAAAATCAATATACACTATTGGTGTCAACCTACGCTGCATACACACAAACACACACAGCTGGACATGAGTCCAGCTTGTAGTGGGTGTTCTGTGTGCACATGGGTTGCCATTAGTAAAGGAAGTGCAGCAAAAAAAGAAAAAATCATCACTAAGCTGTGCTGTGTGGCATTTTAAAAGACTAATATATTATTCATGAAGAAATGTGATTGTCTGTAGTTTTTTATCCTCTTACACTTCTTCATTATGTGTTCATTTGTTCCTAGTGATATAATCTTTGGGGTAGTTTTAGCATACAGCATGTGTCCTGTTTAGATAAAAACAACCTTTAGATTTACGTACTTTGTTAACTGCTTTGTAACTCAAATATCTAACTGAATACACAAGTAAACTGGTAACAACTCAATGCATTTACATATGTAGACATAGTCAAAGTGACCAGATCCTTCTATGAAGATGTCAGAAACTCCACAACCATCTCTAGAGTTTACACCATCAAGAGAAAATCATGTAAAGGTGTGGGGTAGTTTCTTGGCATAAATTAGGCCTCGTAGGACCAACTAAGCATCATTTAAATGCCACAGCCTACCTGATTATTATGGTTGCTCATTTCTGTATCATGGTCTGTTATCTTCCATGATAACAGACCATGTCACCAAGTTCAGATCATTTTAAACTGGTTTCTTTAATATGACTAGAGTTTACTGTACTTAACAGTCCACCTCCACAGCTTTTTTTCCTTTATGCTTTGTATAAACAACTATAGTGTGTTGTGTATGAAATAAATGTAATGAACACATTTTGAATATTTTGAACTATTTTGAAAAAAAAGAAACACGCCGAGTTGAAGGTCTCTTTCAAAATTAATTAAAAAGTCAAACTTAATATCGCCTTATATCGCCTTTGGGCTTTCGGAGCGTGTAGCGGATCTTGACCGGAATTTAAAAAATAAATTGGTAAAAAGCACTAAGTCACCAAACAATGAAAAGTAAATATTTGCAAAATATCTGCATAAATATTTATTTTACCTGGTTAATGGAACTTCTGCTCCTGAACCACTTCGCACAGTGTGAAATTGGGGCTGTACGAAGTCACTTTCATCTTTACGCACAGGGGCGGTCCTAGCCTGTTTGGTGCCCTGGGCGAACAGCCCTAGTGTGTTTTGGTTTGTTTTTCTTTAGTTTTATTTTGCGAGCTGGTTATTAGGTGCCAGGAAGAGAATCCCCCACCATCCAGCGCCTCTCCTCTCTGTGCAGCAAGCAGCAGGCGCACCTCGTAAATGGGCAGTAGTAAACCGATCGGTGTCAATGCAATCCCCAAAACTCGCTGGCATGATGTCAGGGCAGCATGGGTGCGAGCAACTGTTTTGCCAATGCCTTGATGCCGCCCCTACCACAATGTTTCCCTGGGCAACAGCCCATGTCCCCCATATCAAAAACCCCTACTGGTTACACAGGACGGTAAGCTGTCATCTGTGAGGTGTGAGCTGTGTTTGTTTTAAACAAAGTTCATGGTGGAGAATAGCTGCTCATATACATATGTGGACCTGAAGATCAACAGGACTCTAAATGCATATTTCTTCATGTTTACGTAGGTGTTGGGGATGGCATTCCATGTTTCAAACACAAGTTTGTCCGGTCTTGGAAGGTTCTCAGTATCACTCCGTTTGTGATTCTGAACAAGAGTGGCCTTCTAATGTGAAGTGTGACGCTTATTTTGAGCAACAAAAAATAATCGAATATTATTGTATTTTAATTTTTCAAGATCACAATAATCTTCCAATTTAGAATTACAAAAAAGAAATAACACAAATAAAATACTTACAAAATCTTACACAATTAAATACTTAAAATTTATTTTCCCAAGACACGCAGAGCCACGGATGGAAGAGCCACAGGTTGCCGACCCCTGTCCTAGTCTTAGATCTTATAGAGCAACTCTGGGATTTTGGTGGAATTTGCATCATGAATGTGCTGCTAACAAACCTGCAGCAGCCAAAAACCAAAATATCTGAGGAATGCTTTAAACACCGTCTTGATTTTATGCTACGAAGAATTAAGAATTAACCTCCTAAGACCCGAGTCCTAGGAGGTTAAAGCAGCTCTGAAGGGGAAAAGGGGGTCCAACCCAGTACTAAAAACGTGTACCTAATTAAGTGTCGGGTGAGTGTAGTTTAGAGCATCTTAGTAACATTTTCACTACTGTAGTTAATACATCTTGAAGATTCAACTTGGCCAAATTAGTAATTGTGACAGCTAACTGTATAACTGTATTATTTATCAAAATATTAAGAATACGTGGTGTGAAATACGTCATGTTGTGATTTGACGGTCCATTCTCTCCGAAGAGACTGTTCGCTCATTAAAAAATACCTGTGTATATGCAAACACCTATAGGTACAAGCTAAACAGGTATATACAAAAATGTTGCCATGGTGACCTAGAAAATGCGACAGTTTTTTGACACAGTCCATTCTGAATGTTGTAAGGGGTGTAATTTAATACCAGCTTTGAAGCTTTCCTAACCAGAAGCAAGTTGTTTAACTCCTCTAGGGTGTGGGCAACTAGTGATGGTTAAAAATCTCATTCTTCCTATTCTACAGTGGAACATTTTTCAAGAATGCTAACATAGTTTATTCCAGACAACAGGAACCAATAATCCATAGCTGTTCTTCCATTCTTACTGATCTTGAGCCCACTGTAGTTCCATCCTGCAATCTTAACATATCATTTTTATTGCCTTAATGCAAGTCAGTGTATACTCTATACATATTGTAGCATTCGAGAGTGTTGTGAAGACTGAATGAAAACATCTTTGAGGTGCTAAAAGTCAAAATGTTTAGAAGTGTCTGTCACTCTCGCTGCTATATATAAATGCGCTCAGCTCTCAGCAATGTCAGGAGCAAATAATGGTGCACATCCTTTCCATTGAGAAATGAGAAAACATAGCAACAGGTAGGTCTCTGGAGGAGACACTCTTGCAAGACATGCCAGAAAAATTGGGGGGGGGGAAAGCACAGGGAGTTCTTTAGGTTAGTGTGGGCAACCCTTCTCTGGCATTGTCACATACACAGACGCTGATTTTAGACACTTCCATGATAATTATTTCTAGATTGTTTATCAGCACAGTTTGTAGAAGGAGCTGTAGTGCATTCATTTACACTTTAGTGCAGAGTGATATTTTACTGCAGCTGTGAATTTTTCTGAGCTTTGAAATATTAGCTTATGAGAAGTTTCGGTATTCTGTGTTTTGCCTGGGCAGAAACATCCTCGAGTTTTTGTTGCACCATCCAAATTCTTTTCTCAGAAGCAAATGAATCCCAACATTTCCACCTTTAAAGAAAAAAAGAATAGCATCCCGTTTAATCACAGTGAATCCTGCTGGCTGAGTTTACCAGCTGGTGTTAGCATTACCTCCTAAGCTTCAAACCACCGGGTCATGTTAAACAGCTACATTTTAATACCTGTTCCTGTGTTATATGCAATATATCATTTGACCAAATTAAAATGAAAATTCTAATGAATTCAGAAGGAGGTGAATGTTGCTTTTCACATCTTAAAGTCTTAAAAAAAATTTCTAGAAGTGATTGCTAGTCTGCATGATTTTCACACCAAATAAAGATTTAATATCGGTGTGAACTGTGTTGTGGATGGCGCTATATACAACAGCAGACACTTTATTAGGTACAACTTACTAGTACTGGGTTGCCTTCAGAAGTGTCTTAATTCTTTTGAGAAGATGCTGAACACATTCCTCAGAGACTTTTGCATTGACATGATAACATTGCAGTTGCTGCAGATTTGCATTTGCATGAATCTCCATTTTCACCACAGCCTCTGCTCTGTTTGACTGAGATCTGACGCAGGAAACCAGTTTGAGCTTTGTGCACATTATCCAGCCATCAGCTGCCATCAGAAAATGGGTACAGTGTGGTCATAAAGGGATGCAATGATACTCAGGTAGGCTGTGGTATTCAAATGATTCCCAGTTGGTGCTAATGGGCATAAAGAAAATATTTTTATTCCATTACACCAAGCCCATCAGCCTGAACTGTTGATTGCAGGCACGGTGGACCCACGCTATGTTGGTTACACCATCTGAATGTTGCAGCAGAAAATGAGACTCGTCAGACCAGGTAATGTTTTTCCAATCTTCTAATGTTGAATTTTGGTGAGCTTGTGAGCTCAATGTCCTGTTCTTAGCTGACAGGAGTGGCATCCACTGTGGTTGTCTTCTGCTGCTGTAGCCCATCTGTTTCAAGGTTTGACATGATGTGCAGGTAGAGATGCTCTCCTGCAAACCTTGGTTTGCAATGAGTTAAATTTCCTTTATTGTTAGCAATGTGGCCATTTTCCTCTGGCTTCCGGCATCAACAAGGTATTTTCTCACTGGATATTTTCTCTTCTTCTTCTTCCTGGGGCGATCGTGGCTCAAAGAGTTGGCAGTTCGTCTTGTATTCGGAAGGTTGCCAGTTTGAGCCCCGGCTCCGACAGTCTCGGCCGTTGTGTCCTTGGGCAAGACACTTCACCCGTTGCCTACTGGTGGTGGTCAGAGGGACCGGTAGCGCCAGTGTCCGGCAGCCTCGCCTCTGTCAGTGCACCCCAGGGCAGCTTGCCATCACCAGTGTGTGACTGTGTGTGTGAATGGGTGGATGACTGTAATGTAAAGCGCTTTGGGGTCCTTAGGGACTAGTAGAGCGCTATATAAATACAGGCCATTTACCATTTCTCAGACATTTCTCTGTAAACCCTAGAGATGGTTCTTTGGGAAAATCCCAGTAGAATTCTGAGCTACCCAGACCAGCCCATTTAGCATCAACCGCCACACCGCATTCAAAGTCACTTAAATCACCTTTGTTTCACTTTCTGCTGCTCAGTTTGAACTTCAGCAGGTCGTCTTAACCAGCACAGGTGTTTTTTGCATGATTAGATATTTGTGTTAGTGAACAGGTATACCTTATAAATATAAATTCAATTGAGGTAAAAATGAATTGAATTCATTTTATAACATTTTATAAACACTCTAGATTTTAATGATGGCAGAAATCAAACTGATTAGATTCTTGAAGCTTTTTGAATTGACTTATTCCAGCAGGGACCAACAGCAGAGACGAAGAATTAAGTGTGACATGTGGCCGCAGCTAGATTCGATATGAGAATATCAGACTGCCTGCAAGCCCTCCCACCCTCAACTCTTTTCATTTTCAACAGTGAGGTCTGTAACCCTGCATCTCCAAGAGTTCTTCCTGCATCTGGCCCATATTCTATCATTAGCTCCCCCGCCCTTTCTCCCCCACTGCCTCCCTCCATCTCTGTCCCTGCAAACTGACTTTAGTCACATGTACAGTAAAAATGATAGAAACATATTAGGGCAAAATAGATAGAACATTGTGAAGGTGATAGAGTATAAAGCCCAGTGGAGTCTTTAAAAGTAAAACAAAATGCAGCCAAAATGAGCAGGGATAGACTTCACTGAAATGAACGACAGAGGGGAAGTGATGGCAAAAGTCACTTAAGGTTGTCAAACTCTACAGCATGAAATTAAGCAAACCACATGGAGAGAATGAAAGTTAGAGCAGTGATAGGTGAGGGCGAGTGGGATTCAAATCAGAGGCTTTGACTCTTTAATGCAAAGACAAACTACTCTAACTGCCCTGAATTCAGGATTCAGAAAACAAATGCAGCTGTGAACCATGTGCAAAGCTAATGCTGAATCTTTTTGCTTTCATGTTGCATTTTCTGATGCTTTTGCAGCAGCCGGGAAAATAAACGAAACATCACCCTGTGAAGTAAGAATAACGCAACATCTACACAGTGGATTTCTTTATGAAAGAGTTCAACAAATAGCAAAATAATACACTGGTATAAAAAGACACTATTCATATTATGTTTCCCGGGCGTAATAATTGACACCATGTGATAGACAAACACAAACCAAACTGATTTCCTGACATCATACGCGCGGTAATAAAAACAGCTGCTGATTGCCTGTCATGTGTGATGGAGGGAACGAGACCGCCTGCTGTTGCACATTTCAGAACAAATATTGCTCCAGTCTGAGATGGTCAACATGGCTTTATCCACCTCTGTGACAGGACCTCGGTAATAGCACAAATAAAAAACAGTAAGTGCTGATACAGAGAGGTTGTTTGTTCGGTGGTAGAGAACAGATCGGTGCTCCTGGGGAGCACCTGCTATACTGTAGTAACGACCCTGTCAATACGATTGGCCCACAGAGCTCCGGTCTTAATGCACTCACCCGCTTGCCATTATAAAGCACTTGAAAAAACAGAAAGGCCATTATATTCACAGTGTAGCACCAGTTGTGGAGCCCGTGGCCTCTCAGCTGTCCTGTTGCGTGGACACCAACGCTCTAGCTGATCCTCTGTCTGAGAGCACACTCCTTGCCGTGGGGGCTGTTTGGCTGGTTGACGGCCAAAGCCGCAGCTTCAGCGGCTTTTCAGGATGACAGCATTGGCACCACGTGCCTGCAATAACTGTGCCCTTCTCTGCATCTAAAGCAGAGACGCACAGAGCTGCCTGTCAAATGGGATAATTATAAGTTTGGCTTGGTGATTCTTTGCTTTAGAAGTGTGGTCTGTGTTTGAAATTTAGAAAAAGCCTTTGGGTCTGCAATCTTTCCAATATCCAGCAGGAGGCCTACCCCCTTCTCACCTTGTCACATTGTATGCAAGTCTAGGAAAAAATTGTCCTATTAATCATTTGATTTATGAACTCAGTAGAAATTTTCTCAATGATTTTATGGTTTCAATGAATAATTTTAAGTTTTATCTAATACAGCACAATGTTCATTTTGTAAATTATGCTCCAATTTAGAGTAAAATCAATGATAACTAGAAGCACCCACTAGCTATTTGTGACTGACAGCTGCTACCATATGAGCATGTTTTCCTCACTTATCACTTCCTTTATAAAATGCACATCCAGAGCCTTCAAAATGGGTGACATCTTGGTAGCTGCATCGTACACTTATTTACAGTCTAGTGTAGCTATTTTAACACGTGCACTGCAGCGCTGAACTGAAACACTGTGTGATTCACTGATGTGCAAATAGGCGAATATATTCACAGCTAGCTTGTGGTCTTTCTGAGCGGTGCCTGCTGCACATTCTTCCCAGGCGGCACCCTCACCTAAAAATTTATTTTCAGTAGTGCCAAGGCACGCTCTGCAGACTACCTCATGTAGTTTGCTTCATGTGAAAAAGGATATTTTCCAGTCCTTCTTCTCCCGATATTGTCTGGAGTTCACGTGTCAACCTTTATTTAGCAGTGGATTTGTTTTATTTTTTCAGTGAGCTTCCTCACCTGTAATATTTGTGCTCATATGGGGAGGAGTGAGTCTCAGAAACTTTTGTTGCTGAAACAGTTCTTGTTACTGATGTGGGCTCAAATACCTCAAAGATGCCAGTGACAACCACAGATAACTTTTCATCAATAATTTTCACTTCATCCAACTGAGCAGAAAACTTATTTACAGTGGAAGACAGGCAGAGATGAGGATGACAAAGGAGCCGCACAAGTAATTTCATTCGAATTCCGTTCGCCTCTGTTGTATTGTCATGGTGGCAGAAATCTCAGCAGCAGACAACTCATAGCCTCAGCAAAAAATATAAAAGTGTACCCAAGCCATGGTGTAAGACAGTAAGAGATAGCGAGAAAGTCTGAACTTCCCTCTCTTAAAAATTCGGAGCATGTTTTACACCTGAATACGATCAGAAGTGTTCAAATTTTGGGGAAAGTGTTACGTCACCATGTGAGGCTTTTTCTGAATATTTTTTGTTATCAAACCAACAATGTTCAAGATTTAGTTATGACATAATGTCTAATTAGGAATTATAAAAATATTCCATGTTAGGGCAAATTGACTGTAAACACAGCAAATATGAGCAATCCTAGTCCTGCAACACCACATTGAGATTTGAAGCGATAACATGAGTTTATGTATAAATACCTCGCTGTGCGTGCAGCCTCAGAGCAAGCTCTGCTAATATTGAGTAATTTGTTGTTTCTGCTTGTTTGCCAAAATAAGTGCATTTGCTGTAATGCTGTAAGAGTCTTGCAATCCAGCTGGCAAACACACCAGAATAAATCTAAGCATTTCACCGTGTAATTGAGGAAGAGCGCAGGGTGTGTGGTGAAAGAGGCTTCTTTCTGCAGAGCAAATATTCCGGAGGTATCTGAATGTTACACTTTGGAGCAGCTGAGCGAACGCGGAGCTGCTGTTGGGACGGTGACAATTTGATGAGAGAACATCCTGACTTTGTTGCAGTTTCCTAATCTCACGAAAATGTACAAGCCTCCCTTCTCGCTGTGTTTGTCAGCTGCTTTGGGGATTAATTAGCATAGCGGTGCTGGAAATGGATCTACTGCAGCAGAAGACTGTCACTTATTTCACACAGTGGACAGGCTTAACAATCTCACAGAGACGGACAGCCCAAATTTCAGGAAACCATAAAATGTATGTTTTACTAAATACTGTGACTTATTTGCCTTTCTGTAAAATAACACTGTGACCCCCTCGGTTTTGTAGCACCTGAATAAAATGACTGAATCCCACATAAAATCCAGGTGTTTATGGTGTCATATTGTTGACATAATGAATAAATGCTCTACCAGCTGGAATGAAATGACACTCATTTCTCTCCACTGTGGAGGTGAGAGTTTTGAATTGAGGCACAAGTAATGGCACGTTTTCATTTCAGCCTTATAAAGCTGTCTGCTTCTCTTTAACTCATCATTATTTCTTAAACCATGTGTTCCCTGAAACTCTTTGCCCATACAAATGTAGCTACTTTCTTACTCCTTTCTTTTTACCTTGTATCGTCCCCAAATATCTTTGTTTGCTGTGCTTCACACTTTAAATTGTGTTTTTCACGATATGATGTTATTACGAGTCTTTTTAATCATCAAAAATACATTTTTTAGCAATTTAAGGATAATTTGCATTCACTGGTAGTAACCCAAATAGCATTTAGGAGTATACTCACAGTAGTTGCCCTGTTCCGTGCCTGAGTACAATTATCACCACTCCCCACTGGCCTGCACACACACTGAGCTTAACGATCCAAGCCCAAAATATGCCTCAGTTTGTGTTAGCATCTCAGCTCTCCTCTCTCACTGTCTCTTTGTTTCATGCTCTTGCAGGGCACAGTGTTGTTCATGGGGGTTCATTGGGGGTTTCATTCGGAAAGCATTGACATACTGTCCTTTCATATGCCTCGCTGATTTATTAATTACTCAACACAGCATTTTCACAGTCACAGCTGACATTGAGGATGCTTTGGGGTTTCATGCTTGGCTGGAGTTAGCGGTCGCACTGTATGCTTGTCACCCCTGATATGTGCTGTGCAGCACAGAGGTGTACTGGTTAACGCTACCACCCTGAAGCAGACTGTCATATGTTTTTTTAGTGTGGAATTTGCTCTCCTTGCCAGTCTTTGGAGTATCACCCACAGACACACATGTTATGTTAATGAGTGATTCCACATTATATTAGCATGAATATGAGAATGAATGGTTTTCTCTCTCTCTCTCTCTCTCTCTCTCACTATTTGGCATATGATTAACTGACAACCTGTCCAGGGTGCACTGAACCTTTCACCCTATGACAACTAGGATAAGCTCCACCCTCCCCGTGACCATAAATCCACCCATATGTCCATCCATCCATCCATCCATCCATATGCTGATTCTAATACCACAACTTCAAGAAACTTTCGGACTTTGTAGGTGGCCGTTCAATCTCTCCATTCTTTTGAGGCACAGTTTTTCAGTTAGTCACTACGGGATTCATTAAAGGCAGAATAATTGCTGGAATATTTTACTTAAGAAGTTCTGGTGCTTCTGTTACATTTTCCTCAAGTCGCAGGTCTCACAAGAGAACAGTAAGCAGGCGCTCTGAGACATATGCAGAGTTGTACAGTATCTCATTAATCTGTTGTAAAGTACATTAAGGGAATTCTTTTGTAACACGGTATTGTAATTTCCTTTTTAGTTGTACCAGTTGCTGCTTTGTATTTCATAGTTTAAGCAGGTGACTTGCCTATGAGATAAAAAAAAAAAAAAAAGCCTTCAGTTGTCTATAACAGGGATATCAAATTAAGCTAATTTATTTTTTTTTATAGGGAAGAAAAGTTAGTATAATTTCAACTTCTAACATTAGAAGGGATTTGCATGAGACTGCCTCATTCTCACCTGCGTGCTATCTCTTGCCAAACCCACCATGTAAAACATGACCGGTTGATCTACAGAGGCCTAAGGAAAATGAATCAAGCTGTTTGCTCCTGATTGGTCTCTAAAATGTAAAAATACTCTTTCTGTGAATGACAAAAGTCGCTTTAATGTTTCCGGCCACTTATCAGCCTTAATGGATCACTGAAGTGGAAGAGAACTAGGAGGGTGCACTCTGGTTGCCTGGCCATGTGCTAAGTGCACTCAACATTTCTGCACTGATTTGCCATTCTTGGATAATAATTTGCAAAACTACTGCTCTTCAATACTTTTGATGCAAAGTAATCAATATTCAGTTCTGTTGGCTTCCTATGTAAGGCCAAGGATAGTCCGATTTTTGTTTTGAGGTGTTTTAGAGAAATATACAGAGAAGTGTTTATATGTAGCCAGTACCAATGGCTAACAGTTATGCCTTCTGATACCCAAATAGTTCCAATATTTTTTCTATGATCTTTTATCACTTAATCCTGAGTTATAGTACCATATATTTTACTTTTTTTTTTAATTATAAAAGGTCAAACCAAATGTTGACATGAGGAAGACTTTGTCTGAGTTTGGGGATTTTATTTTGCTTCGGCGATCTGCCTCGTGAAGAAGTCTACTTGGTCATAAGTTTACTTGTAAAGTGCACTCAAAAGCATTTGGACTCGTAATAAAAGTCTAGTCTTTATGACTCTACTTAATAAAGCCATAGGGCATTGTATCTTTTCTTGAGTCACAACTAAAAGTTGTACACAGACACTGAAGGAGATTCTCTGACGGAAACATGGTCGATGTCACTAATAAGTGAAGCTGTTTTCATGTTTCTGGGTCTTTGAGTGTTTTGTGGACTCATGATTTGTTCCTTTGGATTTAAGAGATTTCTTTTGGTCAAGTTCTTTATTTCTGCACTAAGAATCCAAGGAACACTGCACACTCATGTGGTTTCAACTAATAGGTTGAACGTACGTTTGCTGATGATTTTCCTTTTTGACTCTAATGAGAATAATGAGAATAAGCATTGGGCTACATTTAGTAAAACATGGAAACTTATTAGAAAAATGTTAACTGAACGATCAAAAGAACCAAAG
>VUQR01022793.1:59943-87374 GCA_015108515.1 Hemichromis elongatus | reverse complement strand
CCGCCGGGCACAAGCTGCTGCCCCCCGAAGAGCTGGGATGGGTGCGGCGGCAGGCTGCTCCCTGGCTGGTCGCAACCTCGGGGCCGGCACAGGAGCCGGAACCTTCCGGAGCTCCTCCCCCTCCAGGCTCTCGGTGGACGCCGCTGGGGCAGGCGGCGGTGCCGGCCAGGCGCAGATCAGGGCCGCCAGACCCTTCATCCTCTGCAGGCGGTGCTCCGTCCAGACCCGGAGCTCCTCCTGCTGGGAGCGCAACACCGCCGTCCGCTCCCGCTGCGTGGCCGCCAGTTCGGCCACCATTCGCGCCAGCTCTCCCCTCTGCTGGCTCAACCCTGGGTCTGCCGTGTCTCCCCTCCTGGGTTTCGGCACCAATGTAACAGACCACGGCAGACCCGACGACACATTTACAGTTTCAAACATACTTTATTCAGACACACACAACACGGTTGCTGTACACCCAGTGAGCGGCAGCTCTCCCGCTGCCCGCTCCACATAACCCCCAACAACAACCCAGAACAGGACCCGGTGCAGATAATCAAGGCGGCGGGCATGATTACGGATGGCGTTCAGGTGCGTCCGCCCTCCCCGCACGCCACCGCAAGCCACGCCCGCCACAGACTCTAATGAGAATAATGAGAATAAGCATCGGGCTACATTTAGTAAAACATGGAAACTTATTAGAAAAATGTTAACTGAACGATCAAAAGAACCAAAGGTTTGTTTTCCAGTAGAAATCTTTTTAAGTAGTCGCCCCCTTCTGGTGATTAGATACAATGAAGATTTTAGGCATTCCTGCAGTGGTTTCACTTTTCAGACCTGGAGGCTATGTTTGTATTTTATTTGCTGTCTATATGTATAACTAGTAAGCACTTATAGTCCTAACTGTTGCACAGTAACAAACTTCATAACATATTGTCCGAACCTGTTATCCCTTTTTGTCTAACAACCTACTGTGTGACATAAATTCAGGCCTAGAAAATTAAAAAGTAAAGTTGTGTCTCAGGTAGTCTGAGCAGCTGCAACTATTTATTCTGTTCCTTTTAGTGTCATTGATGGAAAATAGATAAGGTGCTAAGGGATGCGTGCCACCTGTAGTCCTCCATCCTGTGTAAAACATGGGCTTTGCTATAGAGACCCCTTTGTCTGCAGCTTTTTGTATTGATTTTCTGGCATATACTTGCTTTTCTGAATGGTGCAATTTGTAAGACTGCTAATGCTGAGACGGCTGAGCTCATGCAAACTCCCAGAGTCCACTGAGGGACAGAGATGTGTGGCTTCAAGCTAAATGATTTTCGCTGCATCTGTCTCAGCTGTATGGTCTTTTTTTACTAGCTTCCCAAGAGCTAGTAAAAAAGAGCTTTTTGGGATACGAGTCATTTAAATGAGTACATGAATGAAACACTGTTTAAACATATAATAGAAGGTCTATCCAAACATTCTCTTCCTTCAAGTCAGTATGAAGTGTGGCCACTGGATAGCAGTGGAAAATTTCCCTTCCTACTTAGTAACAAGGCTTTCAAGTGGATATGAGACTTTGCACAGTGTTTTTGGAATATTCATGTATGTGATTGTGTGTTAGCCTGAGATTTGATTCAGCAAACATTTACGTGGTCTAAACCTGCTCTGCTCCCAAAGGAATTCACATTTGCCAGTCTCTGGCTATGTTTGCAGGCAGCCAATTATGCGGCAGGTCTAATATTGTGTGAAAGCATCCAGTGAGCTCCCACAAACAATAATTTGATGCTCTTACATTAAGTCTGTGGATCCGCTGTAAACAAATCACAGGAGAAGAGCTTCTCTCTCTGTCACAGGCAGCCTCGGGCTTCTGTCACTGTTGTGGTAAAAATCCACAAATAGTGCACAGCAGGAACAGTTTCACCTAAAGAAGAGACTGGGAAAGCAGGTAATCTTCTCTTGCTACTGCTAACTAGTGTTAACTGTAGAGCTGAATTCTGAGGTGCCTGAATTCATGACAAATCCATGCAGATTTCTAGTAGGGCTGTAATTATAAGATAATTAGTCAGTCTTGTCAAGTTGAAATTGTATCTGTACCTGTATCTGTAATCTGTATTTTGTTCATTTGGTGGGATAAATCCAATTTAAACATGCCCACTATTGGCACAAAAAGATGTGATTTGGTGTTTGTCTCTATTTTCTGACATTTTAAATACACATCTATATGTCAGTATATCCATCTGTTAGACCAGCCATACCTTTTCTTCTTAGCTGAGCAGGAAGTTCCAGATAGATTCGTCTCCAGCCCCTCTTACCAGTTACTCCTGCGTGATCCTAACACATTTCCACCTCAGATTAGATATATGACCTCTCAGGACCTGAAGAAGAAGTCATATTGGCATTTTGATTGGAAGCACTGAAGCACTTTAGCCTCCCCAATCTCTACCAAATGTCCAAACAAGCATCTCTTGCCATCCTACTGGGGAAACAACTGCTTGGTCCCATTCTTCTGGTTATTACCTAGAGCATGTGGCCATAGGTGTGGGTTGGAATGAAAATCAACTGGTTAAACCAAAGCTTGGTCTTCAGGCTCAGGCTTCTCTGCACCACAGCGATCAAGTTCAACACTTAGATGACTCAATCCGCCCATCCATCTCACGCTCCACCTTTTTCATCACTCGTGAAAGCAGAGATCCTTGGATACTTAAACTTATTCACTTAAAGTAGTGACTCTCACTCAGTGGGTGAAATCCACTGTTTCCCAGCAGAACACAATGGCCTCAGACTTGACAGTCTTTTCCAGACTGCTTCAAACTACCCCACTCTGAGGTTAAGGTCATACTCAGATGACACCAGCACAACCATGTCATCTACAAAAAGTTGGAAGCTATGCCTTGAAATGACCAAAAAGGGACCAGAGACTGGAGAACTATGAAAGCCTAGGCAGGCTACATCTTTGTATTTGAAAAAAGGAACCAGTTTACTCAAACAACAATCTACAAGCTCACCTCACTGCTAACAATTACCCATTCCCAATAAATGCCCGTGAAGGCTAAAATTGTCCATGCACAGCGCAGTGCCACACTCTGTCAGAGGGTTTGACGAAAATGACTCTTTCCCTTTCACTCCAATGTCACCTTGGCTGTCACACTGACTTGAATACGTTTAGAGCAGGAGTGAATTCTCTGGAGTGGCAGTGGAGATTGCTAATCCGTCAGACTGATTTGGTGACAGGCAAAAGTGCTAATCCTCCCATGTTATTCAATGCCAGTGAGGACTGCCTAATCCTTCACAGAGGGTCTGATGTAAAAAAAAAAAAAAAACAGATGACGCTAACTAAATGGCTCTCTAGGAAAATGATCGTAAGGTCTAGGAGCAAGTTCATGCTTCCGGTACTCACTGAAATCAACACAGCCAATATTTACTGCTGCTCTGTGTATTTTGTCTAAGTATCGTTTGGATCTGAGCCAGAAGCGTATTAATGTCCTGACAGACAGCATGTTCCTCAGGTGAAAAGAAATCATCTGAAGCATCGCTGGGATCAAAATCCTGCGAGAGCAGCTTTTCAGAGTAACTGATTCACATTTAGGCTAATACCATAACAAATACTGTGAATATATGATCACAAAAAATCCAAATCTCACCTTTTGCCATGTAAACAGCAGTTAATGAAATAGGCCTTGAATGAAAAGGATGCTGCTGCGACTTGTTCTTCTCTAACACTCACAGCCTAAATATAAACTGATCTGAAGCCAGTGAGAACATGCTGCAGCTTGGCACTAAACGTCCGCATGAGTTCAAACATCTGTCGGATAAACTAGCTTTTCAGCATTCGGGCTTTCATCTGATTTGTGTTATTAATAATTGCTAACAGGCAAAATTACTTCCTAGATATGAAGAGCTGAACACAGAGAAAATACCAGGTCCCATGCTGACATAGTTTATAAGTGGAGGAGACATTCCAGGGAAGGAGGGGAGTGTAAGTTCCAAGACAAAAAAAAAAAAAAGAGGGATGAGAGCAAATTTATTCCAAACCCTTTGGCAGTGAAATGAAAATTAGACTTTTTTCAAAGCTATATTAATTACACAGCTGGCAGGAATGTGTTGCTTTGGCTTCAGATACCACGTGTAAATACAGATGTTTTCTATTAGCTGAAATTATGTATTCCTTAACACATACTAAAGAAAATTGGGTATGCAGTGACTGTGCTTACTGAAGAAGAAAACTTAAATATCCCCACATCTTTGTAAAAAATGCAACAATTAATCATCTTTTTTTTTTTTTTTGCAATCTAATGCAACTATATCTTTGTCAGCTGTGGATCTTTATTCACAAAGACTGACTGAATGAGAAGACTGAATCTGCGAGTGAATTAATCTTTGAGACCAGCCAAAAAAAAGCAAACTAAGAATGTTTTTAAGTGTGGCGCCTGCAGGTGGGGACAGACAAAATCAAAAGAGCATGCCGACTTTGGCAAATTAGCTTTTTCTCTAAGAGGTATGTTAGGGAATCGATTCAGCTGTTGTGTAAAAATAATAAATACGAAGCTGTTAGCCTTTTGAAAGCCTACCAGGATTTCTGGCTAAAAGTTGAGATTTGAAAAATGCTCACTTGTGGAGCTCTAAGAAACGCCATCCGTGTATCCGTTCACCGTGGGTTCATGGCTACAGCCGTTGAAGCAGAGATCCTCAGACCTCCACGCACCTGGGGGAAACAGAGGTGTTCCCCAGACACAGTGAGGCATAATCTCTCTGGTGTGTCCTGGGTCTTCCCAGGGGTCTTCCCCCGTAGGGACATGCCTAAAAGAAGTCACCAAGGAGGTGTCCAAGAGACATCTCACTCTGAACCCACCATGAATGGACAAACACCTCATCCTATCTGTATGGGAGAGCCCAGTCACCCTTCAGAGGAAGCTCATTCCTGCCACTTTTATACATGATCTTACTTGTCACTGCTCACAGCTCGTGGCAATAGATAAGGTGGGAATGCTTATCAAACAGTGAAACAACAGCTTCTCGGCTCTCTTTTCTCCAAAACAAAACTTGTGCAGCATCCTCATTACTGCAATTGCTGTATGAAGACCCCACTGCACTTGATCAGCTGGCTTGTGGCCTTGATGGAGACCTTGGCGGTGTAGTCCCTGGCTGCACACACTGTTAAATAATCTTGCATATTTAATTTAAAGTGAGCCTTCTGAGGGGAGTGCGTGCAGATTTACCAACGTTCATTTATACATTATTAGACACATGATAGCTGCTTCTTCTTGTTTCGAGCCTTTATGCTAAGCTAATAGTTCAACTTCATTCAAAGATTTGATTTTCAGATATTCAGCAAATATTCTTGAAACTGTGAAATATGATAAGGATTGCTTTTATAAACGGACATGTTACCAGTTCCACAATGAACGGTGAAGGATGAGCTGAATTAAATGGGCTGCTTCATTAGCATGCACGCTTTAGTTTTTAAAGCTTTAGTGAACACAACAGAGACGAAGTGTAGCTTACTTATTAAGGTAAATAAAAATGCCTTATTAAAGAGATTCCTTGCTGTTTTCAAATGAAAAAACTTTCCATTGTTCTCATTTCTACTGAAATCCAGAGAAGCATCTGTTGAATCTTAAATTCAGGGACCGACTTGAATCAATACTTGGGATCAATACGGGCACCATATAATTGCAACAGGCCCCTACTAGGACAGTACAAATGCCTCCCATGAGTTTTGTGGCAAACATAAAGATGTTGACAACAAGAGACCGTCTAACAACGATGGGCTCTTTTTTCCTCGTTATTTTTAGAGGAAAGGGATACTTGTAAGGTAAAACTTGACCTTTTAAAGTAGCAGCACCTCTCTGACGTAGCGGTTTAGTGTCATCTGAAATTGAAAGCTTTGAAAAGGATTTGTGTCACTTTTTGAGATTTCCTCTGCTTGAGTAAAACCTGGAACTGTATGTGATTTTTTTTTTAATATGGTCGTTGGGATTGCACACAGGTTTAACAGAGATAAGCCTAACCCTAAGCCTCCTAACAATGTGCTGCAACCTATCAGTAGAATAGTTGTGAAACACATTACACAGGACTTGTTTGGGAGAGATAAGATGATTAGAATAGAGGGCATGAACGTTCCGGTGTCATATGCAAAGACAAATCTTGTTTCTGTGAATGAGGAAGGCCCCTATGAAGCAGCGATGGTATACATCCACCATGAAAAATGGATGAGTTCTACCTCCCGAGACTAAAATTAGACAGAAACCTAATATGGTGAGTGTCCTTCAAGTAACACTCAGATGTATAAGCAACAAAAAAAGAGAGCGAGAGGGTGAGAAAAATCTACTAGTCTACAAAACTCTTGCCAGGATAGGCAGGAGAGGATAATGCCGGTGGACACGCCGTGGAAAATTAGATCATTATTTTGTTGGAAACCTAAGCAGCCATTGAAATGAAGCAATGAGATATTTGAAGCAATCACTTCTCACAGTATGATTACTGTGCGACTGTCCTTCTGTGACGGAGGTAGAATATAAAATGACTAGAGACTAACGCACAGACTAGTATGAATATTGATGTTACAGTACTCTTAGTTACAGAATTGAGGGTCTGTGCGACACATTTGAAAAAGGAGATTTTAAACTGAACCACTTGGAAAGCAGCTAATGGATTACCTACTTAACTATTTCATTATTTCAGGAAGGACCTTAATGGACTATTTGGTCTTTTAGCATATGAGAGAAAGCTTTGAGAATCAGTAGAAAAAACTACTTGTGAATGACTCATATTTAAAAGAGCAAGCTTAAGGGCTTGTTCTTCTATCAAATAAAGATGTTCCATGTATCCTGCATGTTTGACTGTACATTAGAAGGCTGAAAATTAATAGTTTTCAAAAGCAGAACGAACTGCATTCTGTCAGAATCGTTTGTTATATCAGATTGTTGTGTTAAAGTTTTACTTAGATATGACAAGAGTCTGTAAACATATTATTCTGGACATTATGAACATGGTCTGGTACTTATATAGCACTCTATTTGAGCACTTTAAAGCGCTTTCTTACTACAAACCCGATTCGGTCATTTATACAAGCCTTTTTGTGCATCTAAATGCTCCTCTTCATCCAGCAGATGCACGGGGTGCAACTCAAGGTTCAATATTTTGCCTAAGGATACTTTGACGTGAATGACTAGAGCAAATGATAACAAGAAATCTGTGAGATAATTTATTGACCACTTGGGGGCAGTGCAACCGGCTGAAAAATAATAAAATTGAATTGTAAATTACTGTCCTATTTGGAGTAATGTTGCTGATTTAAAAAAAAAAAAAAAATAGAACAACCTTATAACTACCATATGAATGACAAGTAACCTCACTTGTGACGTTTGGTTTCAAAATATCAAAAGTAAGGTAGCAAAAGTGCTAAGGTCTAGGCTTCACAAGTGGATTTTAATTAGCAATAGGTAAGGTCGCAGTGACCAACCCTAACCCCTATACCCAATGACAGGGATAGTTTATAAACGGAGGGTTATTTTGCACATACAGCAAATATCCTGCAAAAAGCCTTTGGATCTTTACGACACTGCTTTATCAGATAGTTGCTAAGTTTGTCTGTCTTTGATGATAAATAGGTAGCATAAAGTTTTTCCTTTTAATTTTTTATAATATGTCAGAAAAAAAAGTAAAACAGAGGAGATGATGGCCACTAATTAATTATTTCATGTGAACTCTGAAAATAAATAAATAAATTAAATAATCTTAATAAGACAAAAGCAACATTCATACGCTTTCTCTCTGTCTTTATTTAAGCATGTTGCTGCTGCTTTTACTTTAATCTCATGGCATTTAGTTCAAATTTGCTATTTTAAATGGAATATATTAAAATGCCAAGGTCTGATCCAGACGTGCCAGCATAACCGAAGTGGAAAATGCCCTATACACTTTTACATAAAAATGACGTTCCAAGACTGAAGACTGAAGACTGAAATGTAAAGGTGCTGTACTCGGATATGTCATCTAAAGAATATTATATAAAGAGGCGATATGGGAAACAGGCCATGGTGAAGAACCTGTTGTCCATCTACACTTTATAAAAACCGCAGCTCTCCCTTCAGTATTTGTCAGAATTGAATCAAATTTGCAGGTAATGATCATGTAATTGGTCTTCGGCCAAATTGCGGTCAAGGTTAAGGTCACATTTGTCGTTTTACCTGTGAATTGTGATGAACTGTGAGCCAGATGAGCTCATTCTGTCATTCTGGATTTATTCTTGTGAATTGAAAAGTAAAAATACAGTAGAGTAAGAACAAAACAGCTGAGTTCAACATACTGTTCCACATTTATACCAAATTCTCCTTCAGTGCCTCTCAGACTGTCTTGGAGATCTCCCTAAACTGATGTAGCCTCTAAAAGCTGGCTAATACTAATTTGTTTTAAACTAAATTGTATCTTTGAATTTCTGTATCTTCAATTTGTTTTATCTCTCATCGTTATACTCTTGTATTAAGATAGTGGCCTGGTGCATTTTTGAGAATTCAATTTTGACTTGAACATTTTACAAACAGGGTTTTTGTGTGTCAGAGATGGCACATCAGCTGGTGGAGGAACACAATGCTCACATTATTCATGTCCACAGCATGGACGCTGTGTTACAGCACATTACTTTTTGCATTTAGCTGCACTTTTGAAAGCTGTTGTGCAAAGGCACTGCACAGTCCCTCCCTCTGTCTATCAGTGTGAGCAAACACTCACTAAGTATTAACTGAACTCTTCTAAATCTAGAGACTGTGGGGTAAAGCAGCATCCCCTGTGAGCCTGCAGCACAGCAGACGCACAACAAGCCACATGGTGGAAGACAGGATACGCTGGTGATGGCTCAACAAGGCACAGCTTCAGAGGAAACATGGCCAGTGGTGCAGAAAGAAGCTGTTTAATTGGCAGAGTTTGAATGCACAGGCTCTAATTAGCTGAGAAGAACACAGTTCAACTTCCGAATCCTAACAGCACCCTGAAAACTCTGCTGACATTTTGCACTCTGCAGGGTGGTCAGTGGGTGTGCAGAGTGACACAATTCCCAGAATAGAAAATGCATTTGGCTTGTTAGTATTTGTGGCGAGTACACAGCGAATTATCATTAAATCGAGCTCCGGCTACACTGAAGGCAGAAAGCATCAGCAATGCCTTTCTGCTGCTTTTGCTAAATCTCAACTGTCCTCCAGCTCCTCTGTTTCTTTCTTTGTCTAATGGCATTAGTTAAATATGCAATCCTAATATTTTGTTAATTCGCTGTGTCACATCAAAGTTGCTCATTGACTCATCATCACTGTTGGCACGCACATTTGTTTGTGCATCTGGAACGCACAAAAACGATGACTGGTTCGATGACATGTCCTCTTAGGTCAATTATCATGCAGAGTATGTTCCCGCTGATAATAATCGCCTACATGTGAACTCTCTCATGTGAAATAATTCCATTATTCATGCCACTCATACATCTGGAAATGAGCAAAGCAGAACGCTCAAGCCTGAGTTTTATTATTTAAGCGAGGAAGCAAAAGAATGAATGAAAAGCGTACAGTTTTTATGACTCTAGTGATCTGAAGTGACAAACGAAAATTTTAAAGAAATGCAAGCTTTTTATAATGCGAAAGCAAGAGTAAAATCTGCATTAAAGTCCATTGCATGGGTTGTACTGGGAAGAAAATGATAATGGCTTCTTTCCAAGGAGCTGGCTGCAAAATAATTGCAGCCATGTAAATGAATTCAACAGACTCACGTTTGCAGGCCTGTGGGAGGAGGAGAGAGGATTTATAGTGAAGATTATTATGCACCGTAACCACAAAGACAACACATGCCTTCAATGTTATATAGCTACCTCTAGCCACACATATTGGCTTAACTGTGCAAACATAATTAGCTCAAAGTTGCAGTCCTGCAAATGGTGCTTTTCACAAAACTGCAGCACAACACATTGATTTATTGCACACCCGGGGGCGAAAAGAAAAGTGATGGACACGCTGTGTCAATAAAATGCATTATTAATCCACAGATAGTTTTGCGGCCACAGATATTGTATAAAATAAAATGTTTTGGTACGGTCCAATTAAGTCCCTCCCAGTGTAAATTGCGTTTGCTCTGCTCCTGTCAAAGGCCGCAGATTTGGTAAGTGGTGCCATAATGAACAGGGATTTAATGGTGCTCATCTTGACAGATGAGCCCACAGATTAAAATCAACATGTGCGCTGAACATTGCCTGAGTATTACTGAGATCTCCAGGAAGAGCTGCAATCAGTTTCTCCAGCTTTACGCAGTGAAAAGTACATTAGAAGTCACGGTCAGCTCAGGAAAACAAGGGTTTTTATCTAATCTCGTAAGCGTGACTCTCCTTCACTTCTTCATGCATTTCTGCTTTATGTTCTTCTCCCCTCTCCCTCTTTTTTCCCTCTTCTTTCTTTCTCTCTCCGTCTCACAGTGACTCATGCGTCACCCTACAGCTCCTTTTCAGCTGTCAGATTTTCTACAGTTTCACTGTGACTCTAATCCAATTCAGAACCAAATCCCAAAACGTTCAACCCTGTAGGCTGCCCTTCTCAATGACCCGCCTTACTATTACAATTTACCCAGAATTCTATGGGCTCCTGTATATTTTGCATCTTGAACGTTACAAGGTTGGCTCCAACTCTTTCTAAATATATTGTAAAGCTCAAACAGAGAAGCGGCATCTGCGATACTGTATGTGTGCCACTGTATGTCAGCCTGGGTCAGGTTTGTCAGAGCCACAGCTTATATAGGCCACTCGCAGTATTGAGTCATATGTCAGTGATGGGCAGATAACTTCAAGGCAGTAAATGCTTTCATATTATAGTTCTGGTCTCATTATAACAGAGGATAATAATTATCCCTTTAACCCTTTACATGCTGGGGGCTTCTGCACCGTGATCCTGCTGTATCCCTTATTAAAAGTAACCATTGAGTGAGGAGGCGGTCAGGTACAACTGTGAGTCAAATGAGTATTGCGTTGTTTATTTTTTCTCTTTTTTCAAAAAAAAAAAATCACATTTAGCATAATTACAGTTGCACATTTTTAGAATAGGTTCTGTGTCATCACTGTTGAGTGACTCATTGACTATTTTTTACTCTTAAATGTATAAGTAGGAATTTGTTTCTGTAGTTTTTCATTAGGATTATTAGATTTCAAGATTTGTAATGGTAGAATTTTATGAGTTGCCGAATTTTCATTAGATGTTTTCACAGTTGAAATATTATGAATAACCTCTGCGTGTATTTTTAGGTTAAAGTGCTTTCTTTTATTTTCCGTTCAATTCGTCCACAGCATTAAGTTAGTATAGCTTAAAAGTTATGAGTAGAAAATACCCCTTTTTCTCTTCCTCCTTCTGAAAAAACACAGGCTCACTGTTACATTTGTCTATCACATCCTGCACATCCTGTGGTGTGGAAAGCCTAAAGTTCACTTTGCACCTCCATACCTCCATCCATCCATCATCGGAGCTCAGATCACAGACACAGCAGTGAACGCAGACACACCCAGACCGCCTTCTCCTCCATCTCATCTGAGGAAACACTAAGGTGTCCCCAGGTCAGCCAAGAGACGTAATATCCAGTTTTTCTCCCAAGTTTCTCTTATCTGTCCAGACAACGTTGTAATTAGCTCTATTTGGGAAAACGTAGAGTTTGGAGTTACAAAATACCCTAACATATCTATCGATTCCAGGTTGATGTATCTGGCTCTTCAGTAACCTAGCTAAATTCGTCTATGTGTGTCTATGTGTGTGTGTGTGTTCTTTTTTATTAGGCCTATAAAGGAACAGGAAAAACTTTGACGCTTTCACATGACACATCTTGGGTGTTTTTTTTTTGTTGTTTTTTAATTGCTGAAAAAAGCTTTAAAAAGATAACGAAACACTGACATTTTTTTCAGCTGTATTGGCCTAAATCCACCTGTGTAGTTAAACAACCGTCATGTACGGTTTACACTGTTGTTTGCAAACTACTGCTCTTTTAAATCATGATGCCTCCAGCCAGAAATTTCGACACTACAACACCTGCAAATTCTAAACATGATAATCTTTTGCATCAGTATCAATATCTTTCCCTTTCCTTTCTTCCTAAGACACTAGCTTAGGGCAATGGGAAGAAGTAATAATCATCTGTAGGCTCTACTAAAGACCACTTTTATATTATACATAAATATTCCTTACCATTAATATAAACATATTGCTGTTGTTTTAAGAGGTCATGAGCTCAAATAAATGCGCTCTTAGATGTTTAAGACCTGGCAAACCAGTTAAAGTACAAATGTGTTCCTTTAGGTCTTGTTTGTATTTTTTCATTTTAGGAGCACGTTTCTTCTTTTATCAGATTCCTCTTACTCTTTAACATGTTGGAAATGGGTTTTCTTTGCCATCTGCTTTTCACTCCCTCCACCACCTGTCATCGCCTGGAAGTCTGAAAAGCTTTTTGCTGGGAACACAGAGCCTTCATCACAACAAGCTAGTTAATCTCTGGCTAATTCGCACCAGGTGCTACTCAGTATAGAACAAAGTTGTAGCTGCAGAAAACACCATTGTTTCAGCAAAGGCCTCACTTATTTTGTTTAATTATGCCACATTGTTAAATAGAGATCTTGTGATGCTAAGATGTACAGTTACGGGATTTGCTGTATTTTTCTACGAATTGTATTTGGGAGATTCTAGATTTAAAGCGTGTCTCGGGTAAGCAAGGAAGCAAACCTTATTTCGCATTACAACATGTTTTTTAAAATCTGCCTTCGTTTTTAAATGGTTAAAGCAGTCTACAGAAGCAGTGCTATGTCAAACACATTAAAGTAAATGTCCCACTATGCGAAGCTACCATGACACAGAGGGCTTCAAATGTGATCAGGAGGAGGATAATGCAATTAACCAGCAAATGCTCTCTTGCAGTTTCACTTAAAAACAGTTACAGTGTCAAAGGTGATAAGAAATAAATCCACTGATAATTTGCTTTCCAGTGTTTATGTAGGCAGTACTGACTGTACGCTCACTTCATTAGTTACAGCTTGTTAGTACCGGTTTGGACCCCATACAGTCTTCAAAGCTGACTTAATTCTTTGTGACACAGATTTGTGAAAAACATTACAGATTTTGTTCGCTGTTGACATAGTAGTACAGGACAGTTGCTGCAGATCTGTTAGCCGCATTATCCTCCTGGAATGACTGGTACACTGAGGTCTGTGGGATGCACATGGTTAGCAAAAATATTCAGGAAGGCTCTGCTGATTAAATGAGGCTGAATTGCTAGTATGTGGCCCAAAGTGTGCCAAGAAAAAATCCGCCACACCATTTGCACCACCATCAGCCTGAACCCTTGATACGGGGCAGCTGGATCCACGCTATTCATGCCATTTATGCCAAGTTCTGACCTTCCCATTCAAATGTTGCAGTAGAAATTTAAACTGAGCAGACTATTTTTTTTTTCAGCTTTATATTGTCCAATTTTAATGAGCTAATTTAAATTGTAGTCTTTCAGTTTTCAGCTTCCAGTGTGGTCTTCTGCTACAGTGGCCCATTTGCTTAAAGGTTGGACATGTTGTGTGTTTAGAGATGCTCGTCTGCAAATCTTGGTTGTAATGTGGTTATTTGAGTAACTGCTTCTTGGTTGATTGGATATTTGCATTCACAAGCAGCTGACTATCTGGTATATGTAATGCAGAAGCTGGTGTGTGTATATTGTGTATATGTTCGGAGTATTAATGTTTAATCCGATGGTCAATAGTCAGATCACTAAATGGATTTTGTACCTTATTTTATGATGATTGTTATCAAAGTATTATTTCTGATCACTAAGTACATCCTCGTCCATCGAATGCGTCAAAGCTGCAGTTCAGAGATTCTGTTAGTCACAAGACACACACTTTGCCAGACATAACCAAAAAATGAATAATGAGTGAGACTGATTTTTTTTAAAGCATTGTTTACCAGGATGTGAAACTTTTCTGTTAGAGTGCCCAGAGCCAAGAGACAAGCCATCACTACCCCCATCTACTCCTGCATACTTTTAAACATCAGTTACAACTTTTTCAATAGCCAAACAAAGTGATTAGTTTAAAAAAGCTCTGCCGCTTTCTGCTGTTACCCTGCGCTCCCAATAGTCTCCCAATAAAACATTAAAATCTAAATTAAAAAAAAAAGTTTTAAATGAACATTTTTGTTAAACTTTTGTTCATTTAACTTTTGTTACCTACTATTTACCATTTTGCAATTATGGCTATTAGAAAGTGTTGCTATCAGTTATCCATTCAGCTATTCTGTTGAGATAAACTAGAACGGTGAGCAGCAGAGTGGTGTTGGGTATGTATGGGGATATCAAACAGACTGCTGGTCTTTAGAAGAATCAAAGCTAAATCAGTTTTCAAGGTTATGCGCTTGCACAAATTCTGAAATAGTATTTTAATCCAAGGACATGATTTGGAGCCTTGTGGGAATCACCTTTATTGCACCAGTGCGTGCATGGGAACCTGGACAGATTTTGATTCATGAAGCAATATAGTACCTGTACAGGTTTTTTTCCTGCTTTAAAATGCATAAAATTTTCCTCTGCTTCATTTTTTAAAAACCTTTACTAACTGTGGAGAAATTAAAGCACGAAACAACAGCCAGTTTATTCTGGAAACAAGCTTTAATAACTGACGAGATGGTGCCGTTTCCGTTTGTACACTAACTCTCAGAGTCGCCGTGGCAGGACTGCCTGACACACGACTCTCCGACACATCAGCAGGCCAGTTCCCCACTGCAGCAAAAGACAAGTGGACTGTAATTATTAAACAGAGAAGCAGGGACGAAGAGAAGCTGGCGGGTAAGGGCAGACTGATAAATACACAAAGAAAGAAGCAGGCATGTGGAAGGATAATAAGGTAGAGAGACGTAGATAGTTACCAGAGCACCAGATGGATGGGCAACAAGACAGGCCGACAAATAGCAAGGTCCTCGGAATGACAGCTTGGAAACACCTTAAAGTGAGCTTGGCTATACCAGCGGACCTGAATTTCTACCAATACATTCAAATAGTTTGTTGTCCCAATATGTAAACTAACTGAATATGGAAAAACATCACCCCCCGCCCTTACTCCATTTCTTCCTTTTTTCATTAATTTGATTGGCAGACAACACAGAGCGGATGGGAGTAAGGGTTTGTAGTTGCTGTGGCAACGGCCTGCTCTTTGTTAAAGGCTACATTCCTGGCATCTGATGTGTCTGCGCCGCGATCGATAAAAACCCAGCCTGCAGGGACTGATGAACGGACTGGGGCTTTTGCCAGGCAGGACCGCGGAGAGAAAAGGAGTTAGGTGGAAGATGTGTGAACAGGAGGATACGGAGATAAAACAGCAATAGAAAGAAAAGGGGAAAGAAAGGCAGAGATATGGAGATGCGAGCAGTGCGGCTGATGAGCTGAGCGGCGGGGTGAGTGCTGTAAGAAAGAGGATGAGTGAGTGTGCATGGCTCCTTCTGCCTCATCTCAGCTATTTTCTGAATGTCACTCACTTCACTATCAAAGTAAGGTACGTGTCTGTCTGTGTGCTCATCATCTGCTTACCTTGGCAGGATTCTGCTTTGCGAGCTCTGCGAGCAGTCAAAAAGCTTTTTTAAAGGCGCCTTTCATATTTCTCCCATTTTTCCTTGCCTTTATCACAGAGCATTCAAATTTCCACCGCTCACAGATGTGCCTTACGTTTTGCACACCTAATTGGCAAAGATAGCCATGAGCAGAATGCAAATACTACTGGTAATGAGGCAATTATGGTCAGCCTCTCTGTCTACATAGCCATCTGTCAATTCAACAACCTGTGGCTGCTCACTGGTGGTTTTTTCTGTCAAAGTCTGTGTCTTTCCAAGCCATGGAGAGATTCGGCTCTTAGAGATAACGTTTTACTGTTGAACTCTGCATCCGTCTCCTCATTACCCTGCTGTTATCTATTCTTCCTTTCCAGCCCTGCCTTTGCAGGAATGGAAATTGAGAGCCACATTTCGCATGGCAAATGAATAAAAATGCGTTTTAAAATTCACTAAGCCAACCCCTGTGTGTAATCATGTCACCCATGTGTAAAAAAAAAAAACTTTTTTTTTTGCATTTGTCTCCTTAAACATAATTGAAAGAAAATGGTTTGAATAAAGTCAAAATGATTTAACTGGAAACAGTTGCCTGTACCGTTAAGCAAAGCAGAAAATGCGGCTACAGTAAACACCTTTTGTATAATCATGAGCCGAGAATAAATCACGTGCACAGTGAGACGGGCACAGTGGCTGCAGAGGTGTTAGTCTCCCGTGCTGCAAAAACAAAAATGTATTTTTCGAATTAATTGCAAATGAAATTAACAAGTATTGCTGGGTTATTTAAGCAGTACAAAGTGCAATACATATGCATACACCATAATGAAAAAATAATAAGCTCAGAGAAGAAAGTACAGAAAGCATGTGAAACTGCCATGTGTCACAACATCTAATGAAAATTATAGAAACGTAATGTGTTCAGTGTAATATTTAACAATAAGTGAGCTGACTCAATTTGCCGATTACTAAATAAAAACTTGTATATAAATATATACTTCCATTCATTCTGTTGGGGTTACATGTGCTGGCAGAACTCTGTCAATTTAATTATAGCAGCAAGCACACGCTGTCATTTCATTTTCTGTTTAGTCTGGATTTCAGTTTGAGCTCCTGCCACATGTTCCACTTCCTAACCCACCCCCTCAGACACGCACGCTGCAAAACCAACACTCACACGCATGCAAGAACAACAAATCCACATGGGCATTCAGCCTCAGTGGACTCTAACGAAGGACATTTCTCGCCATCGGGCTGAAACATCTTCCATCCTCGTAAAACATCTCCAGTTAGCCTGCAACCTTTTGTGCTAACACAGTGATGAACGTTCACATTTTTCTGCGCCTGATATTTCTATTTCTTACTGTGTCTCGCCCTGCTGGGATTTTAATTCCCTCATATCCACCTCGCCAGGAGAAGGGACAGTTCATTAAAGGAGAACAGAGTTGGCAGCTTAAGTAGACATAAAGTGTAAAAGGTTGTAAAAGGTTGAAAAATGCACGAAGATGAGGGAGGGAGGGGAAGCCTGAGTGTAAGTGTAATTTAACACATTTCTTGTTCATGTCTTGCAGGGCTTGTTCGTGATGGTGCTCTGTATGCACACGAAGCTGGGCCATGACAGAGGGCATCGCGGGTAAAAGAGACATGCGACACCAAGCCCCGCACCACTGCCACCTCTTTCTGGGCGGGGCCTTGCTGCTTCTCCTGGCCAGCTCGGTTCTGAGCTGCCCCGCCCGATGTGATTGCTCTGCCCCGAGCAAATCAGTCAGTTGCCACCGCAAGCGCCTCCTCACCATCCCTGAAGGCATCCCCATCGAGACACGTGTCCTAGACCTCAGTAAGAACAAGCTCCGCGTCATCACGCCAGACAACTTCTCTTCATTCCAGCAACTAGAGGACCTGGATCTCAGCGACAACCTCATCAGTGCGGTCGAGCCTGGTTCGTTTCGTTCTCAGCTCGCTCTCCGCTCGCTCAACTTTCGCAGTAATCTTCTTCAACTGATTCCTGTCGGTGTGCTGTCGGGCCTGACCAACCTCACCCGCCTTGATCTCAGCCACAACAAACTGGTGGTTCTTCTGGATCATGCCTTTCAAGACCTGCGTAGGTTGACATCACTGGAGGTGGGCGATAACGAGCTGGTTTTCATCTCTCAGCGGGCCTTCACTGGATTACTTGGACTTCAAAGCCTGACACTGGAACGTTCCAACTTGACGGTGGTCCCTACTGACGCTCTGGCACACCTGCACAGCCTGGTCGAGCTGCGCATGCGCTACCTGAGCATTAGTTTTCTTAAGCCTTTCTCTTTTAAGAGGTTATCTCGTCTCCGCCATTTAGAGATTGATTTCTGGCCCTGGCTGGACACACTGCCTCCCTTCTCGCTGCATGGCCTCAACCTCACAACACTGTTCATAACCAACACTAACCTGACTGCCTTCCCAGGCGCAGCGCTGCACAACCTGCCCTACCTCACACATCTCAACCTGTCCTACTGCCGCATCCAGCACATCCAACAGGGAGATCTGGGCCAACTCCCACACTTGCTGGAGCTCCGCCTCCAAGGGGCTCAGCTGGTTTCTATAGAGCCCTTTGCTTTTGCGGGCCTCAAATCCTTGCAACTACTGGATGTGTCAGAAAACCGACTGGACTCTCTGGAGAAGGGAGTGTTTGCCTCTCCAGGCAGCTTGAAGAGGCTTTGTTTGGGTGGAAACCCATTAGTGTGCGACTGCAGATTGCTTTGGCTGCTCAAC
Source organism: Hemichromis elongatus (assembly GCA_015108515.1). Classification (NCBI taxonomy): domain Eukaryota; kingdom Metazoa; phylum Chordata; class Actinopteri; order Cichliformes; family Cichlidae; genus Hemichromis; species Hemichromis elongatus. Next base: position 69,090 of record VUQR01022793.1, on the reverse strand, counting down.
AACCGCAAGCTCCCTTCTCTGCAGATTTTGGACGTCCAGCCTGAGTGCAGCGCACCTAAGGACCTCATGGGGAAAACTCTCCGGGACCTCAAGGAGCCTCAGGACTCCAGGCACATGACCTGCACCAAGCCACGGATTGGACCCAACACCACACAGCTGCTGATGGCTGATGAAGGCCAGCCTGCCCGTCTGAGCTGCATGGCAGAGGGAGCACCAAGGCCCTCTGTGGTCTGGATTACACCTCACAGACGCTATATCACAACCAAAAGCAAAGGTAGGGTGGAGGTTCAACCAAATGGTACCCTAGAGATCAAGAAAGCAGAGCTGCATGACACCGGGATGTATTTGTGTATTGCCAGTAACCCCGCTGGCAATGCTAGCCTGTCGGCCTCTTTAGCTGTGAAGAGCCTTGGGGAGAGATCACACTATAGCAACAGGAGCACAAATAATCTGACAGACTCTAACAGCACGTCGGGGAACGGGACTGCATTGTACAACATGACAGTCACCTTAGATGCTAAGACTATTGTTATATCTACGGCCATGGGCTGCCTGTCTTTCCTAGGTGTGGTCATCTTCTGCTTCCTGCTTCTGTTTGCCTGGAGCCGAGGGAAAGGACGCCATAGGAGCAACTTTGATATTGAGTATGTCCCTCGCAAATCCAACGGGGCTTCAGCAGAGGCGACAGAAACAAGTGGCCCACGGAGGGTCAACATGAAAATGATCTGAAAACACCGCAGACTTGCACACACCATGACGGTGTTAACGGCACAGTGCACACATATCAGCTAAAATAAAAAATAACAAACGTTTTTTCTATGACACAGTGGATTTGTGACAAACAAAAGTCATGTACAATTATAGTGGGTGTCGATATGACGGTTACGTTGTGACAAAGTGGACATGTGACCATAAAAGTGATATATGAAACCGTGGACGTGTTTATATGAAATAATGTTCTCATACAGTACACTGAATATAATACTATAACCAACATATCAATATGGGAGTGATATAGTGTTGCACTAGGCATGTGATTCAGTGGTGATGTGATGAGTAATGATGTTGTTGACTCACCGTGACATCAAGGTGAAGGAGGGAGCCGCCGGGAGTGACAGGGGACGTCTTTGCGTGGCAGTAGAGCTATCATCGCTGCAACATGTCAGGACTAAATTGTCTAATACCCATCTTAGCTGCAGTGTGAAAGGTGTGTGTTGTGTTCATGTGTGCGTGTGTGCTTGTATGTGCGCGTGCATCTGTGTGCGCATGTTGCATTCGTGTGTTTCTTTGTGCATGTGCACGCATTGCCTTTCTTGTTGGATGGAACAATTAAAGCGAATGATCGGGTCCAAAGCATTTTTCCAGGCCTTTTTCTTCTCGTTCGGCCATTGTAACGACACCAACGCCACTGTTGAGTAAACAGAGGATTATCTATGTTTGTATGCAAAATGACAATTAATATATTCAAGAGATGCTGCGTAGCTACATTTTGAAAAGGGGTCATTGTCCACCTTGGAATGACTTCAGCATTAGATAGTTTTTTCTAAACTTACAGAAATGTAGTTATAATGTGAGGCCAGAGCTTTGTCTTTCCCTTGGAGCTCACTTCCCAACAAAACAAGACGCTTTTCCTGACAAACAGCAGTGGACAATGCTGTTATTGCTCTGGAAAGGCTTCTAGCTGTAGAAATGGCATGTTAAACCCATTTTATAACATAATAAATCATTGGAGATTTTTCTGCCAGACAAATCCCCTGATATGATATAAAAGCTAGACACAATGGCAAAGATTTACTGGCCAGTGCCCTCTTTGGGACAAGACACAGTGGAGCTTCACAGATATATGGGTTGAATTCCCCTTCCTCTCGCATTTTTCTTTGAGCGCATCACTTCAAGCTAGCGTGTCGGGATGCTTCCCAGGGGGTACCAAAGGGTCCCGGGTATTTAATAGATGGAAATTTTAAAGTTGTAGTGGAATCTTGTACTGTTTAAGGGGGGTTTTCCGTTGTTGTTGAAATTGTTCTAAATGTTTCGAGAAAACAAAAAAAAAGTGACTAAATTAAGGGCAATTCTTTGTAATGCAGGGATGTGGGTGTTAACTTGTGTGATCCTGTTGTGATAAAATGTTCAAGGTTGTATAGTTGTTTTCATATGACAAATTTATGGGTATATTTTCAAAAGGAAATAAATCTTAATCATACCCCTAAATCTGGAGTTGCTGTCTATAATATCATTTCTTCATAAGCAAGTAGGCATGACTTAATATGACTTAATTAATGCGATATTTACTTATTTTATTAGTTTAATTGTAACACAGTTACAATGTGTCTGATATGTCATTGTGTTAAACATGCACATTTATAAGCTATTTTGGCTCAGATAATTATACACTAACATCAGGAATACTACACAGTATTCAGCATGGTGCCGGTTTTTCAAAGTTAAAACATGTTCGTTCAATATACTACAGTTCAGTGCTATTTATCACATCTGTAGTCTTGCTAGCTGCAGTTGGTAAACCACTTCGGTTTGATAGTTAACTATTAGGTTTGGCACAAACATCCCGGAGTGCCAGGAATCCCGATGGTTTTGCAGATGCTGAAATATTAACATTAAAATTCAAACTAAACAGCTGGATGAATTGTCATGAAATCTGGTGTTGATGTCCGTTTTTTGACAATCAAATTCGTTAACATTTTTACATTTTTATGATCTCTGGTTAATGACAAAATCTAGGAAAACCAAGACGGGATGAAAATGGTAACCACACAGTTTTTAAAGGTTGTTAAACTCGAATTTCTGACTTTTAGATCCATTCAGAAAATATTTAGTGTTCTGCTACAACTAGAACATGCTCTGATCGCTACTCTACGTTTTATATCCCACACAGTTTCTTTTGCATCTGTCCCTGGATCCCACCATAGAGAAAACATCTGCATGGTGGGATCCAGATAGCCTTTCTGCTTTACCAGCTGGAAGCCTTGTATTTACCTTCAACACTAGTTGATGCTGGCTTGTTTGTTATAAATTTCTCCACTATAAATGGCGTCTCAATGGATTTTAAAAGAGATTTTACTGAATTAAGAGGAGGTCTGATGTCCTGCTATCCCACTTTAGGGCGATTTACTGTAGTAATCTTTCTGGGATTGCTGGGAATTGACTAAATTTAAATCACTGGTTCTTATAAACGATCACCAGTTAACCACAGTGCTAACAAAGTCACATTTCTGTGACCCCAAAATAGTTTTTCAGAGATGGGAAACAAGAAACTACTGCATTTCCATGCACCACCGATCAGGATGCATACTTTTAAACAAATATACTAAATTAAAGGCTCCCATTTTTTTTTAAACTCAAATTTTCTATTTAATGTCTTTCTCACATAGTTCACCTTGGATGTGTTCTAGTGCCGAGTGGATCTGAAGAAACCCATGTACAGGAATATGCTCACATCTGATTGTGTATTCATATTCAAGCTGATCTGGTTGTGCAGCACACCTCCGTGTGGTCCAGACTGGAGCTGGAAAACTGCGACTCCATGCAGTTTTTTTGCTGTTTATACTGATCAGAAAACATTAAAACTGGGCCACATGAAAGAAAAACATCAGAACTGGGACACTTTGAGCTGTAGCGTGTATGTATCCTAAAAAAGCCTGTAAATTCTGGGAACACACTACTTTACGTGACCTGACTCTAAGGTAAGGCGATAACATACATAAAGTAATTTCACTGCTTTGTTGATAATAACAGCTGACATCTACACATCCTCACATATGGGTAAAATGTAAAAAGTAATGCCAGTTATGCTGCTCCAATAGAAAGCTTCTAACGGCACTTGAGGGTTTGATGGTGTGTGTGTGTGTCTGTGTGTGAAAGCTCACACAGAATATTCAGGCTGCACTGAGTCCTCATGAAGGCAGGATCAAAGTTGCTCCAACAGGCTTTCATTGTTTCCATCAGAGTTTTCCTTTTACTGAAAGACTGCTGTAAACAATGCCATGAAAATGCAATAAATTTCTTCTCTTGGTGGAGGATTTCCAAATCAGTTCTTTAATGATCTGAGCTAATTACGAGCTGTTAACAGTGTAATTTATATTGTAAAACATTCTCCTGCTTAGTGATCAGTCAAAGAAAACACCATGTTATTAGTTCCGTTTTACGCCTCCGATTAAAACCAGGGCCATCATTCTCTGCAGTAAATGTACGATGCCAGCATTTTAAGTGGATTAAAACACTTAAAGAGTGTTTGGTGCCACTCAAGTAGAGGTTTTCACACACAGAGCCATGCACTCTTAAATGAATAACTTTGCACATCATAAAGGCTCCTTTTAAAGAATGTGTCACCACCTTGCAGCTGTACCAAAAGGAATGAATGAAATCTGGGTTTTCAAGAGTGGACGATCCAAATTATTGTACGATCTCTGACCTGTCAGCCAGCTTTTTTTTGTTTGTTTGTTTTGTATTTTAGTAGTTGAGAAACAGATATGGAAGCAGATTGTCAGGCACTTGAAAAATGTTTAATTTAAACTTTCCAAACTTTATCTTTGTTGCTCATGTAGCTGTGAATGGATTGGGCTGACTTAATGAGCCATAACTCTGGGGAGAATTGCTTCCACACTCTGAAAAAGTATATTTTGTTTTCATTCAGTTTTAACTTGTAACCCAAAACTTGACAGGATACTGATTTTTTTTTTTTTTTACTTATTTATTTTTTAAATTGTCCCTGCCTCGGTTGTGTAACCAATCATTATCCCTGCTACTTTTCACCGTCTGGCTCTTCCAGTCAGTTCCTCCTGTGCTGTTTTGATGCATGCTTCACAGTAACACAGATCGATAAAAAATCTGGAGTTTGGTGCACCAGCTTTCCCCGGTGCCCTGAAGCTCGCTGATGATGTACAGACGATAATGAAAGGTCAGCCGCTAATCGAGCAGGTCCGCAGAGATGGCAGGTTCGTGCCACGTCGGACCCCAGAGGGCCCTCTGAGACGAAATGTAAAAGTCTAATGTTATAGTTTTGATGGGACTAGTGTTGAACTCATGTAATAGAAGCTAAGCCATGTAGCTGAACTAACACACTAACACTTCAGCTAAGAAAAATAAATTGGAAACGGCTGGAAAACTGATACTTTTCAGGATATTCACACCAGAAGAAATTGTTCATTTAATTGAGTAAAACTTAGCTACGTAAAACAGATGGAGCCCTAGATTTATAATTGTGTTTACAGCTCCTAAAGCTGTAGCTTGGCATCTTTGACTGAGTTGGCTACGTTTTAATTTGAGGCGTCCACATATCTCTGCAGAGGAGGATAGCAGAAGGAAGTGAATATTATCTGATAAGAGGATGAAAACATTCACATGCTGTTTCTGTGACCTTTGAAAGAACAAATAACACGTTCATATTTCTACAAAGTAAAATTAAATTTATAAGATTAGTTCACCTTAATACCCTTCAGCTGCAGCTGCTTGATTGTGTATGACCTGTAATTCAGTGAACCATAATTTTAGTTTATCTTAACGCAGTTCTGTTTTGCAGATACTCTTTTGTCAAATGATGTAGTCCTAGACCACATTACACATGCATGTGGCCTCTTTGACAACACCCCCTGGTATATGAAGTCATGTTTTGAAATCCTGTCTTGATCATTTTGACCAATGCCATCTTAGTATTTTGAAATCTGAATTCACAAGAGAGTGCTGGATCTGACTAAGAAATCTGGGATACTGCACATTCACATGGTTGCAACTTAAAGCTACTTCCAGCTTGCAATGGGCCTATAACTTTATCCTCAACCTAGTGAGATTAACCATTCAAGAGGGTTAAGAGGGTTTCAGAGTACAGTCTCTACTTCTCCACATCGGAAAGAGGCTCTTGAGATGGTTTGGGATGCCTCCCGGACCCTCCCGTGTGATGTGAGGTAAGCATGTTCTACCAGGAGGACGCAGGTAAAACCCGGACAGACCATGAATATGCTGGAGAACATATATCTGTTAGCTGATGTCTCAGTGTGGTGTTGTTCCTATATCATCATAATAATGTTGGGCTAGACAGGGATGGGCAACTCCAGGCCTCGAGGGCCGGTGTCCTGCAGGTTTTAGATGCGTCCTTGATCCAACACAGCTGATTTAATGGCTAAATTACCTCCTCAACATGCCTGGTTCTCCAGAGGCCTGGTAATGAACTAATCATTTGATTCAGTTGTGTTGACCCAGGGTGAGATCTAAAACCTGCAGGGACACCGGCCCTCGAGGCCTGGAGTTGCCCACCCCTGGGCTAGGATCATCATCGCAACCGGCCGATGACATCTACTGCATGCAGTTAGCATTAGCCAAAAATTTGCTAATGCTAGCTTTTAAAAACTATCCCAGTAAGCCACCGTAATACAGATGTTTTTATAGGTATGTTGCTTGGTGTTTCTCAGTTGCCAACGTGATGTCAGATCACAAATTAATTTGACTTTTTACACTGCTTATCTATAGTTCACTTCCTATGAGGAACGCCTACAAAGTCATCAAAAGTAAATCTCATCTAAATTATTTCTATTCATTGAGATAAACATGTCAGAAGGTGGTAAAATATTGTAAAAGAAATAAAGTCAAGCGAAAAAAACAATACGCGGTTTTTATGTTGTTTCTTGTAAAAAAGAATATGCACATTATGATTACCAAGTCTGTTTCTAGTGCACTTCTTCACACTTCCTGAACCTCAGCCATAGTAATTATTGCATTTTTTTTATTCGATTTTTTCAACACTCAAATTAAAAACAGGCATGTGCCGTTTTTTGTGAAAATATAATTATGCTGCATGCATGAGATGAGTACATTTTTCCTCCGTCGGTGATGGTGAAATCACGCTTAGCACCGGCCTACTCTCGTTTAACCCCGCTCTGGTCAGAGTCGAGCACCACTCATCTCATCTCGGAGGAAGTGCCCCATTAAAACACAGCTTGTGGCAAGTGTCAGCGAGAGGTGCACTGTGAAAGATGAGAGCAATAAAAGAAGAGAAGCACATCACATTGCATCAGTAGTCAACCCTCCAGGGTGTGGACTAAATTGATACGTCGCCCAAAGCTCTGGGGGGTAGGAAATGTTCAGTGTGACGTCATTTAAAAGTCTTTCTCCCCTGAGTTGTTTAAAAGCGGGTAGGGGCGCCTATGAATGGGACACCTTCCCTGCAAGATGTTACACGTGTATATAAAAATCACCACTGGGTGCCTGTAGGCATACAGTGAGATTTGCGCTGGAGGATTACAGTCACATTAGAGATGTCCTCTGGGCTTCACTTGTAACCTGTGTGAACACCAGCCCTGTAGGCAGCCACTGTGAGTGCTCAAGCTGGCTTATACTGCAGCATTGCAGTAAAGCTTAAACTATAACTTTATTTCAAAAGATAAAGGATGGTCCAAAAACATGCCATTTACAAATCTTATGAGTGCATGTTCACTATTTTTTACTTCAGTTTGCCAAAAAGTGAAACGAATGATTATAAATGATTAATTTGTGAGTTATTACTCTGTGCCCCGCTTCTTCCCACTGACACTAAATCACAGAGGAAGAAAAGCAAAGCTAGGTGCTGATTAATTCAAACATTAATTCTCCTTTACAACAAGCCTTGCAGTCAGCTTTAAATAGGCCCATTGTTCAACTGAAATCACTAGACACTATTGTCTTTCCATAGCAGCGTGCTTGTCAATGAGTCACCAATTAATTGGGTGCAATCTGGAGGGCTGGCCAGTGGCAGTTAGTTTTACACCACTCACTTGTATTGCAGGTCTGTTTAAGCACAAATATGTCGACTATGCGGGTTACGTAGACTTTTCCCTGAGATACTAACAATAAATCTGATAAGTTATTAATTTACTTGAGAAAAACAAAACCCTTTAAAGTGCAACAAACATCGGGGGCACGTATTTTCCCAGTAAGGATCCACACAGGTGGGGGCTGGTTGTCAGCCAGCAGTCAAAATGATGAGGCAGAAATCAGCCTCTTCAGGATGAAGAGGTCACAGCCATGCTTAGAGGTTCAGGAGAGCTAATTAGACTGAATGAATGACAGGGGACCTGAGGGGGCAAATGGAATTATCAATAGACAGGACAAAAGAGATATCTGCTATAAATGCTAACATTTTATAAACCCTTACCCACCTGAAGTTAAACTCAAATATGTGCTTCTTTGTCCGCAGAGTTGAGAAAGCAGAACACTTGCAGTACAAACAGCTCTTGGCTCATTACCACACTGCACACGCTGCAACGATAGTTAGTCCATCAGAGTAAGTTACAGGGATGAATATGCTTCATTTTTGTCAGGGAATTTATGGGCAATATGACAACTGCAATAACTATGTGAAAATTGCCTGCTTGCTACATGAAATGATAAGCCAAAAAGCTGCAGTGCATCGAGGTAACAAGGATCACCTGCTCCTAAATATATACAACCCTGCCTCAGCAGGTGCTGCAAGATGAATCGGACTGACACTTCAAGCATGTCTGCAGAAACAGTCTGAATAATCATTATAGCCTGTTCAGCTTTTTCCCAGAAAGGGAGCAATAACCAGAAGAGATACCGCTCCCACATGTTTCATGTCTGATTGTTTGATCCGGGATAAAAGACGCACAGGAAACCCAGACGGCAGTCTCCGCTTGGCTTGCTTCCAAAAAAACTGCTGTTGTTTGGAATCTACTGGGAGTCCCTTAATGTCTGAGCAGTGTATAGGAAGGATGTCTGGAGGAATTTAAATCTGCAGAAGAGTAGAGCTGACACTCTAGTGTCTGCAGGCACAATGGTGATAGAAACAACAGGGCATGAACAAAAAAAACAAACAATTTTTTTTTTTTAATGAAAACGACATTTAAATTTGTGATTGAAATCAACTACAACTGTCTTAGTAGCTGATTTGCTATTGGTTAGCTTCACCTTTGCTAATCCAGGCCACAGAAGTGAAGCTCGCAACTGCATTTCTGGTGGTAAATTATGTTTAATGCAATTATCTAACCAATAATGCTGCTTGTCATGTACTCAGATGTTCAAACAATCTGCCCAACCTGACTTGTATGCTACTTTACCAACTGTCAGTGTGCAACTGACCCAATCAGTCGGGGAAGGCACCTTACTAATCATTGGCTGCCTCAACCAAATATGGGTGGCTCTAAA
>VUQR01022793.1:31720-45777 GCA_015108515.1 Hemichromis elongatus | reverse complement strand
TGTACCTACTTCCCCCCCCCCCCCCCCTCGTCAGTCTCTGAAAAACACTTCAAAGACTGTTTTTGCAGTGTGACACTTAAAATCTATCAGTTGTCCTTGAGATGCTTTTACAGCTCAATTGAAGTCAAGTAAGGAGGCTCACAGTTATCTAGAGAGGTCAAGATGATATGTGAGAAAGCATTGTATCAACTTGGAAATTTTAAAGTGGTACAAGGCTGTTTCTGCTGCACTGAATGGAACTGAGAGTGCTATCGCTTCTATCATTCCTGTGTTGTTCATTGGTAGAGGTTTGTGACCATGACAGTCTTCTCAAGTCTGGCCACCGAGCCAAACTCAACTATGAAGAACAAAGGGTCTTGGTCAGAAGGTAACCGAGAAACTAATGATGTCTATAATTGAGATCTGGGTGTGCTTTGTACAGATGAGAGAGCTTTACTAAATGAAAACCATTATTAAAGTAGCGCTCAGCTACTACTTTATTCTGACACCATAAGAGACAAAATCCACTAGTTAAATGAAATGAAATGTAGGCTAAACTAGGCCGACGCTGAGCATCACCTCATTATTATCATCAAATGTGGTAGTAGCACCTTATTGTGTGGAGGGTTTCTCTACAAATATGGATGGGGAGACTAGTTGGGATAGAGGAAAGATGCAGGCAGACAAATTCAGAGAAACCTGATCCAGAGTTCCCCTCAGGCTGTAGCAGAGGTTTACATTTCAAGACTGACCTGCAGCATAAAAGCATCTCTTGGGAGTGCTGAAAATGGCTGTGCACTCATCATCCAACCTAGGTGAGCTTGAACAATTCTGGCAAGAAGAAGAGGCTTTTTTTTTTTTTAAGTGAACTGATTCAAAAGTGAAACAAAGTGTGAAAAAATCGAAAGGTCTGAAAACTTTCTCCATACAGTGTGTTTGAAAAAACACTTTAAATCTCCAGATACCTGATTTAAAGGAAGATTAATAGTGCGAAAATATAGCAGCTCCAGTTTTTCCCCCCCAAATATCAAAAGCACTGCATTAATTTGTTGGTTTCGTGTCTTGAGGCCCAAACCGAACACCAATTAAATAAAGATTGTTTTTGTGCATCAAGCAACCAGCCTCTAGCCTTATGTCAGACATCGGTAGTTAACCAACATGTGGTTCCTTTAGTCAATTTAGTGCTGACGTGTAGCTTCTTGAATTCATTGTGCATGAACTCTAACTACCAAAATAAAGTACAAAAAAAAAAACCAAAAGAAAGCTTTTGTTGCATGAATTTTTCAGTAAATAATCAGACCCGGTTATCTTCAGTCATCTTCAGTTAGAAAGTCCGACTGTGGGTTGATCAATGCGACCGTCTTTTCCAGATTGTGCGGACTCTTTGCCTCTTTCTCACTCCGGCTGAGAGGAAGTGCTCTCGCCTCTGCAGGGCCAACTCCTCCTTCAAGTATGACACTGGCCTGTTTGTTCAGGGTCTGCTCAAGGTAGCCACCGGCTCCGTCTCATTATACAGTACACTGTGGTTAGAATTAAGATCTGGCTATTGTTTTGCTTTGTTTGCTGATTTTATGTTGCTCTGACCTAATTTCTTTTTCATATCAGGAACATAATTCAATAAGACTTTTCCTTTACACTGTGTTAGATTAAGATCTGCTTTGAAACGTACAACCAGTGTGAACCTGCAGCATGTACAGGAGCTACATATTTGACATAATTTGAGACACAATTTTAGGTTATCAAAGAACACATTCCAAAAGAAGCCTTTAGTTAAATTTTTCATTTATAATTGAAATGCTTCAGCTTCACTATGAGTTTTAGACTCTAAATGTTCATTTTCAGACATTTCCTTCTGCTCTTCAATCTGTACGTCATTGAGTATTAATATTCCAAATATGGTCATCTCAGGTACATCAAGTGTACCACCTGTTTGAAATTGTTGTTTTGTGCCAATCAGAAAAAAGTTGGCTTTAAAGAAAGGAAGAAGATTAAAGAAAAGCTAAGATGGTTTGTTTGTGACACAGGATGAACTGAGGGGCTGCAGAAAGTCTTAGCATAAGATTAATAAAGATCATTTTAAATTGTGCAGAGCTATTCTAGCCCAAAAATAAAAATAAGTGCTTGGCATATTAGATTTGTTTTAATGAGATTCATGCAAAAGATTAAAGTTAAAGGCGTCTACAGATTTGAAAGCTGTTTTGTGGTCTTTTTTTCTTTTTTTTTAATATACAGAAAGTTAAAAAAGAAACAGCAAAAAGCTTAGCAGCATTTGTTAGTTTAGTCATAAAGGGTTGCTATGGTATATTGTAGAGCAAATGCAAAATCTGCATCTTATAGATTTCTGAATCAAATATTAAAGGAACTGACCGAGATAAAAACGACTAAAGGTTCTCTAATTTTTAAAAATTACAATATGCAGCTAAGCTTTAATACTTGTGCAGTCAACGTTACCGCATTAAGGTGAAAAGACCCGCGTTAACGCATCAAAATTGGCAAATCCCCGTTAACCAGTTACTGCAGATTAGTGCGTGGGTTTTCTCGGCGTTAACGCGTTACAGCTAAAGTTAACGCCGTCATCACAACTGACGCAATAAACAATGAACTTATCTGGAGCATATCTGACTCAAAATCCCTGGAATGTCTCTGTCAACGCATTTGGGGCAGTTTTCTCAAGTCTGTCCATTCTGCATTCCAGGCGGAAAAATTTGAATCGCCTTAATCGTTAACTTTGACAGCACTATTTAATACATCATTTATCTTAAGGATATGATTGTTCTTTACTGATGTGTTGTATTTTACTTTTATGTGCATCAGGATTTCTAATATAGAAATTTTTTTGCAAGCAGAGTTTAGCTTTTGTGCACACAGTTGCTTTAATTTTGATCACAATGTTTTTGAAAACACAAGCAACCTTTTTTTTTTTTTTTCCATTCTTAGGACTCGACCGGCAGCTTTGTGTTGCCCTTCCGCCAGGTACTCTACTCGCCCTACCCGACCACACACATTGACGTGGACATCAACACGGTGAAACAGATGCCGCCGTGCCACGAACACACATACAACCAGCGACGCTACATGCGGTCTGAGCTAAGCGCACTCTGGAAGACGGATAGCGAGGACGACATACCTCCAGATACAGTTATTCACACTGATGAAACCTTTACACCTGACTTGTAAGTGATGCTCATTTTTTATTTTAGCGGCTGTCTTCACAGATGTACTCAGTTAGGCATCACATAAGCTTTAACCTGCCAGCTCTATAATATAAAGAGTTTCAGTCCCGCTGCCGGTGCATCACACATTTGCATTCTTACATGCTCCTTCATTTGGTGACGTCTGTAAATGTTAGGGCCTGTGTGAAAACAGCTCATGTAACATTAACGTTGAAGTTTCCTTACACTATATCTAAAAACCTCTCAAATGAAAAACACTAACACGATAACCTCTGTTCTCTTTTTCTTAGGAATATATTTCAAGATGTCATGCATAAAGACACCTTGGTCAAGTCATTTATAATTGAGGTAAGAAATAATCTCTTGTTATATATAAACTTCTTTAAGATGAAGGAATTAAAGATGTCAGTGTTCACGACATATTGATATAATAGATCTATTAGTAATGTCATAATTAAATGTAGAAAAGCCGTCCTCGCTTTGCTATCATTTAAAATAAGAATGGAAATAATGGGACTCGATGACCACTTACATTGCTCCGTCTTTCCTACAATGAACTCATTTGTGACTCATTGTTGCTTGAGCCAGTCTGCAAAATCTCTCCTGTAATTGCTTGAATAAATTACATGTTTTTGCAGGTACGTGTCATCTGATCTTTGGCTCACAGTCAGCTCTGACTCAGAGAGATGAGTTTTACCATCCAGCTCCAGCTGTTATGTAGGAGATTCGTACATAGTGTCTACTTAAAATATTGGTATATTTAACATTACACACAGCCTCATTAAAAAGAAAATTAACACAGAAAAAATTACATACGAGTCGGTGAAATGCCTCGAGGATTTCAGTTCATGAGCATGAAAACAGAACAGTTCCTGTCTCGTTGACTCAAACTTATAATTCGCCAAACTGATGCTGAAGTAGATTTACGTAGACGATAATATAGTGTAAATCAGATGTCACAGATTTGTTTTTTTTTTTTTTTTAGGGGGTTATTATGTAATCACCAATTTGAAGATATTTTTGTGTTTTTGCCACAGCTTCACTCGCAGATGGATGGCTACAACCACCAGAGCATAGTTGTAATTTTCCTGCTGTGTGTATTATTGTGAAGTTGAAAGTGGCCGAGTCACTGTGATAGCTGGTGAGAAAATCCAGATCAGATTTGTGTTTGGCTTTATGGCAAATATTTGAAAGCCAAGCGGTCACACCCCATCATTTGTTCACATGAGAGCGATCTTAGAGCGGTTGCTGTTGTTAGGATTCTCCCCCCAGGACGGTAGCAACAGCATGATTGTTTCTCAAGGTTAGCACAAGGGAAGGGAGGAGTGTATTATTCTGCTCTTCTTCCAGCAGAGCCGCGGCTCCGACTACTAATTGACATCCTGTCTCGTACCCAGGTGTTCATGCTGAAGCCAGGCCTGTCCCTGCGGAGCACCTATCTGGCCCAGTTTCTGCTGCTGCTCCACAGGAAGGCCCTCACTCTGCTCAAGTACATCGAGGACGAAACGTAAGAGCTGTCACTAATAAGTCTTTAATCCAAATAAGAAAAGAGATTACCGTGTGGCACTCAGAGACACTGCACCACAGGACCATTCAAGAAAATCCCCAAAAAGGAGAGCTGATGATTTTGTTGTTTTCAGCCATTCTTTTGGATCTGACTTTGCATTCTAGCTGCTGACCTTGCTTTGACCCAGCATCACCGCTGGGCATCCATAAAGCACACGGCCAGAAGTACCCTAAAGCGCTGTTATCAAAATAGGAGTTTCAGTTATTGTTGTCTCCAGGGTTTTGCTGTGCAGTAGTGAGGGTACAGCAAGCTTGGAGGGACAAGTTACCAAAAAGTGGATAATTAGGTATTTAAGAAACATTTGATGAGTTTTGAGTCAGGACCCAGATGAACCTGTCTCAGCCATGATTGGGTAGATGGACAGTGGGGTCAGAGGAGACACGGGACCACGATGAGCCCACACCCTCAGAGCACTAAACCAAAAATATACAGGAGAAGGAGTGTCCCTTTATCGGTGATGTTAGATTGAAAAACACAGGAATATAGACAGCTCAGATTCAGCTGACTGCAGGTGTAAGCCTACACTTAAATCAAGATGAAGAGGAGTGTGTCAAGAAACGCGCAGAGTGGAACATAAGGTCAGGGGAACATGGGGGTTGGCTCTTTGCAGGAGAAGTAGTGCAAAGAATACAGACACTGTTCTGCTGAGCAGGAGGCAAAAAAACTCCTGTGATCAGATGAGTCATCCTTCACACTGGTCTCAACAAGCAGGCTGTGATGCATCTCCCAAGGAATCTATAGGTCTGAGTGCTTGTTTTCCCCAAAGTGCTGCTTTTGGAGGGAATTTTTTCAACTAGGCGTTACGTTCACCCATGAGCAGAAAGCGCAAACATTGCTGCTGTTGACTTAAGCGATTAGATCTAGAACTCATCTCCATATTGTTATTCTACAACAGGAACCAATCTATATACCCAGTTACCAGATGCTAGTCAAAATAATGTATTTCGCAACCTTTTACCTAAGAGTGCTTATCTTCCTAATGTGTATTCGCAACGTCTAACATATATAAAGCTGTAGTAGTGACATCAGAAAACCTGCCTTAACAGCTGCTATCCTTTCCCCGGGACCGATAGAACATGGAGATTACGTTTTAATAACATAGTCACTAGTAATCTGTTTTCATAATCTGCCATTCTGTTTTGTTCATAGAGTCTGTATAAAGGATGGGTTTAGCAGCAGTGACATATCATCCATTAGTTTGTGAATTGCATATAATGAAGATGAAGCCTGTCTGCGGACTGGAAACTTATGAGTTGTGCCATATCGGCATTCAACACATTTCGAGAGGCACAAGTTTTACTTTGCAGGCAAATGTTTTCCGTTTCCAGTTTGCGTAGCACTTTTTCCAAGTTACCTGCAGCTAAATGATACAAGTATATGATGAGTGTTTCCAGACAAGTCAGCATCTTACATGTAAACTACTGGTGACTATGGCAACCTGCTAGCAACCAAAGCCAGGGGATCACTGACTGGTCTCTAAGCCTAGCAGTTCATTTCATTGCACACCCAGCAACCACTTGCCAACCACTCAAGAATTAATAATTATTGCATCTCGACCAGTAGTTGCTAGATGGTCGCTGACCAGTCTGTTGGCCCGTGCGTCTTGGGCCTGAGCAGCATTTTCACTGTCGCCATCTTGTTTGTGAGACGAGTTTACAAAACTCAGGATGGATGCGCATGTGAAAATCTACTCTGCTACTCTGGATAACCCCAGATTGCGAATAAGATGAAATATTGTAATCCTTTATTGTAATCCTGAGAGCATTTTTTTTGTACCTTTTTACATGCTAAAAGGTATAAAATAGACCTAGAAAGGACGATTAAAACCAAGAGGCAGATTAAAGAAAAAGTGTAAATGTAATATTTAAAATTTCATAATATTGATGCTTTTAGCAGATTGAGGTAAGCGATGGCAATAAGCAGAAAAAAATGAGATAATAGTGTAATTTACCTGTCAAGAACAGGTAAAATGGTCTAAACAGTGCAGAGCTGTTGAGCATATGATGAGTTTATGTTTATAAATGTGCCCCCTACAGGATGGGGAGGAGTTAAGTAGTCTTAATAGCCACAGGCTGAAAAGATCTCCTGTAGCACTCGGTCCTGCACCTCGGGGCAATGAGCCTTTTACTGCTTGTGCTTCTGACACTTCTAATGACTGTAATTTACTAAACGAACCTCATGTTTTATTCAGTCTGACCTGAAACAACTAACAGTACGTGAAGTCATCAGTTATCTGTTAGAGGCAAAACACAGAAGTATATGACTACCAGCTTTAAAACGGCAGCCACTTATTGCTTTACATAAAACATTATTATCAGTGTTAAATTAGACATTTCTCATCTTTTACAGTTATTTTCCAGCAAAGTTGGAAAGTTGTTCCGTGTAACTGGTACCTTCACATTTGTCATTGTGTTTATATTTAAACAGTGGAACTAGTTTTTGAAAATTATGTTATTTGGAAGCTGCTGTTTTTACACCACGTCTTCAAATAATGTTGCCTGTATGTGGTGGAGATGTTTATCCTGTAGTTAAGCAGCAGTAAAATTGGTTTACATTGTGATAGCTCGGCTGAAGGCGGAAAAAAATAAAGAATGATTCACTTTTCAGGCAAGTTGTGCCATTCCTTGAATATAGTGCGTCAGAGCTTTAATGCAGATCCAACAAACTGTGAAATAGAAGGCTAAAATATGAGTAGACTACATCTTATGCATTTAGAAACCAAAGATTCCTGCGGTGTACTACTCTTTACACCCCTGAAGACATAAATAGTTTAAGTGCTACCACACAAGAGTGCGAAAAATGGTGAATGGAAATTTTTTTTTATGACATCTGCACATATGTATCTGCTGGGGGCGGTTAGTAGAGATATGTGTGCGGATCTTTTTTCTTCTGCTGAAGAAGTAATTCATCAGAAAGAATACTGAATGCTTGCTTGTGCCAACGTTTCCAATATTAGGATTGGCTTTTCTCTGCACAATGTATTTTTAAAAAAATATGATTTATTAATAAAGAGAGGAAAATATTTTCAGCTCTAATATGTGTGAGGTGTAAGGAGGAAACTGGGGAGACGCCGGCTTTGTAGCCACACAGGGTGATAAATCTTCAGCATCCTCCCAGAAGGACAGCTTTCCCATCTATGTAGCGCGTGAATAATGTCTTTTGGGGGGAGATGCTGCACAGACATTGCATTGCCTTCGCAGGTTACCACAGCTAATCGCCTGAAAGGGCCCTGGAAATTGCATTTTCCCCTCATCATCATCAAAACACTAATTTATATTTTTATGATCGCTATTTGATCCCTGAAAGTAATTTCTCATATCTCGCCCCCGCCCCCCCCAGGGCACAGAAATGTGATACTAGTCCGGGTTGCAAGGTGACCTGGTGGCTTATGGTGGCCTCATTCCATACTAAAGCTTTAATTAAGGCAGTGTGTGTGTTTGAAACCAGCACTGAAGCTTCACTATATGCTTTAATTACCTCCCCCTTTTGCTTGGTTAAAATAAATAAATAAATAAAATACAACATAATTGTATGTCCAGTCACACACTAATCCCATCGTGCTTATTTTACCCATCTCTGGTTCGTGTCCAGAAGCGCCTTCTTAAGCCCCTTTAATTCATCTGAGACTCCAAAGTCCACCGTATTCCTCAGGCTCACTGAATTGTTTCGTGCCTCCCACCCGGTGGTGACCTGGTCATCGCTCCATCTGGGCTTGACTCATCTCCTTCTGTGCTCCACAACAGTTGACTGACCTTGCCTAACTCCTGTTGCTTCTACAAATCATTACTTTGATTTTTGTTCCCATCCTGTCCAAAATGCTTAAACGGAGTCCAAATGAATTATTTTGAAGCCTACTCCTTCCGATGCATAAACAAACGCCCAAACATATCTCACTCCAGAGACAACACTAACTACACAAGCAAAACCATTATTTGTGGGCTCGTGTGAAAGCATAAAACCGGTCTTGTTTATGGTGCCGTCGACAGTCTGAGGTCTAAGGGCATACTATTTTACAGGTGCCTTGACAAGGCTGTTTATGTTCAGGTAGCGTTCTTTAGCAGCATACATAATTCATCATGGCATGGCATTCCTGTGCACAGCTGCAGCCCGACTAAATGCTAATGCAAGTCCCCCGACCCTGAGTTTTATAGGTTAACAGTTGCATTATACTTCAACGTGTCCACGTCTCTCTCCACAGGCAAAAAGGGAAGAAGCCATTTCGATCTTTGCGCAACTTAAAGGCGGACCTGGATCTGATGGCGGAAGGAGATCTGAACATTGTGATGGCCTTCGCCGAGAAGCTGAGAGCCGGACTTCACTCGTTCGTGTTCGGGAAACCATTTTACACGAGCATGCAGGAGCGAGATGTACTCACGAGCTTTTAACTTTCACTCACACTTTGTGTCGTTTTAGGTTTTTGACATTGTTACACGAATCATGCGCGTTGATGCAAGGCTACCATCATGTGCTTTGTCTGTTTCTGCTTTGCTGAAAGGAGAAGTACTCTTTGCCTTCCTTTTCCATCTTTATCAGACTGATTGTTGCTGCTGTTATGAGCCACCAGAATTAAACTTTTGTTACATTGCCTTGATCAAGAATAATGTCAGTATGTTTTCAGTAGACTGATTCTCTGAGGGATGGAGTATTAGTGTTTTCTCATCCTTCTGTTAAGAGGGGATCTGCATTAAGTTATTGTTAGAACTGGCTTAGGTGTCCACCGGGATGTTTGCAATTTATTTAAAATGATATTTATTCAAACGTGAGTTATACATTTCTTCCCTGCCTGTATCGTGCAACAACCTCCTCTGGCCTTTGAGCCTCTGACACATGGCTTGCCTTTTTTCTTTTTTTTTTAAATTTAATTTTTGTCTAATAATGTAAGCATTGTCGATTGCCTGACATTACAGAAAGGTTGTGTAATCAAGGAGCCCATATTTCAGTATGGACAAAGACAAAGCACTGTAACTTAAATCTTCTCGTAATCCCTCCTGACTGACTCAATATGTGTGTTTAGTTGCCATTATTGAATGCATTTCCCAGTTGTATGTAAAATGGATTGTTTTTCCTTCCACGGTAACTGCCTAGTTATTGGATTGTTGGAAATGCCCAGCTTTACTGCAACCCTAAATTTGCAGTGGCCTTAAAATCTTGTTTATGTGGCTCTGTAATAAGCTTACTTCATGTTGCGCCATATTACATTTTTATTTTATTTTTAATCTTAAACTTTTTTTGTACTTGCAAATTGGAATTCTTTTTTTTATTTGTCTAATTGTACATTAACGTGTGTAGATTAGCTCATGAATAATAAAGACAGTTATAACAAACACAGAGGTATCCAGTGGTAAATGTTTGCCCTTCCAAGCTCCTCAAAAATGAAGATCTGAAAAATGAAGGTGCCTGATGGGGAAAACTGATTCAAGGCAATACCATAATGTTTAAAAGCTGAGATGTTTCAGGTAGCCACAAGTCAAATTACTCATATTGGGGGTTTTTTCATGCTTCTTAACAAAAACATCATTAATAAGAGAACATTTTGGTTTTTATTTCAATACTTTTGGTTAAATTTGCAAATGTGTATTTATATCCAAATGTAGTTAAAATAATTAGCTTATTGATATACTTTCATTTTCTATTAAATATTAACATTTAAAGGGGCAAAAAATATATACTCTTCTACAACTGACATTAAACTGGGTAAAAATCTGAAGCTGAAGCTTTTTAGGGTGTCTGTTCACCCAGAGGACTTTATCAGCTTCTCATCATAAGTTCTGTGCTTGTCTCTGCCATGCCATGCCGAGTTGGGCAACTACTAATATCTGCCACACATATATATCCCATAAGCTTCAGTGTGGAATTTCATGGAATGATGTGCAAACATCTGATGAAACCGGTGCATGTGCAAAGTCAGTTCTGTCTTGGTGGGATTTCAGAACAGAGTTCGATAATCAAGTGTTGAATGTAGTGCGTAGTGTACAGCAGCAGACCTTGTAAGTTAAAAAAATAAAAATCTGCCGGGTCCATTCATTACCTTTCTTAACCATGTTTCAATGACAAGGGTTGTGGGGGGCCTTTGGTCTATCACAGCTTTGGGCGCGAGGCAGGGTTGCGCTGAAGAGTTTGCAAGTCCATTGCAGGGCCAGTAAACAGTGATTAAAACCATTAACCAGCATATTCACACCTACAGCCAATTTAGATTCATCATTTAACCAAACATGTCTTTGGACTGTGGGAGGAGCTCGAGTATGCAGAAAAACACAGTCATAAACGAATGTGCAAACTCTACATAGAAAGGCCCCAGCTGACCTGCAGATTCAAACCCATGACCCCGAGGTGACAGTGCTATCTACTGTAGAAGGTGTCTTTCCTACAGGAGCGTCTTCCACTTTGTGCCCTTCTGTGGTGCTTTTTCTCATACTTTAGATTTATTAACTTTGCCTCAGTTGCTGCTGGAAAGTAGAACATTTGCAGTTCTTGGCATTATTGGATGTTTGGCAATGAAATGTCTTACAAAGTATTATGGCCACTGATGTGCTGGCACTCATATAATATTGGCTTCTGATCCAATATGTAACTGCAAACCAATGAGCTTGCAGCTGTACTTGTTTCTAGATCGCTTCCAAATGTGTTCATTCTCATCATTGTTTTGTTCAAAGCAAAGCTGAATATAGCTGAGAATGCAATCCCATCTATTGGAATGCATATGCACCACTGATGGCTGAGGCCTCTCTCTCATCACCAAGTTTTAGAACTGTGCCTTTGGAAGTGCTGCCAAACATCACTATGATTTTTACTGGCAGTTTGACTGGCCGATGAACATAAGAGTTCTTAATGTAACTGAGTGTGCCAAATGTACTTTAGCCAATCAGTAATTGATTTCCTGAGATGAAGTGATTAATAAATCCAAGTTATAATATCAGGCAAAGTGTTCACAATGAAATCTGATGCCCTGATGAGACCAAGTGGAGCTCTTCAGTATGCAAAGAGAGCCGCACCGGGCCAAAGACCCTGAGAATACACATAGCTGATCAACCAAGCGGATACAGTAAACACCAGTGGGCCAGTTTGAGAGCTGCCTCTCTGTGTTTCAAGATGTTTTTGTTGAATACCATTAATGACATTAGAATAATGCAAAACTGCTCAACATTGTTAGAGAATAAGGCCTGAAGTGGAGGCCTTCGTAAGCTAACCGCAGCTTCTTTTCAAATGGACCGTCTTTAAAAATAAAAAACCTGCCTTCTCTAAACCACTGGAGAAAAAAAAAGACAATTTTGAAGTTCATAGCCCTTCTGTAATTGCCTCATGCAAGAAAAGTCTAATTACGTGTCCTCTAGAGAGCCTTGAACTGCTGCATATTTAAAAACAAGAGGGTAATGAAGCAAAAGTAAAGGAGCGGTTAATTACTAATAGGGTATTTGTAGCTGCTACGCCACGGACATCCTTCAGGAATTCAGGTGAAATAACACTCACAAGACAGGAAAAAGGATTTGTGTGAGATGCAGGTTTGGCTACGGTGAAAAAAAGGCTGGTCTTGTGGGAAAGGCTTGATTGGCAGGGAAAAGCTTTGAACCTGATGTTTGCAAGCTTTGCGGTAAAGAGACTCCCACATGTTCTTTGGGGAGGCTTTGTTGTTGTGACTGGAGGAGGGCTTGACAACATCCTCTTACATTAAACAATACCCAAGAGTTCTGGCAATTCCTGGAGATAACAAAGAGTTGTGGCCTGTACTGTTTTCTGGTGTTTTTGATTTTTTTTTTTTTTATATATATAACAGGAAATCGAACTGCTTCTTGTTGTTCTTTATTATTATTATTATTATGATTATTATTATTATTATGGCTCCTAGGCTAGAAGTGTTTTCATCAACTTAAGGTTCAACAATTTAACAATATTGGTTCAAATGGAGGACACAATTCTACTGGAACCATAACAGAAGAAATGAAGAGCGGCATGGTTTAGTTATAGGAACAGAAACAGACTTTGCTACAAAATGAGTTAATTTTGCAATGAAATTCTGAAAAATATTCATGGTCCTTATAGAAACAAATGTATATGAGCACAGTGGTTTCATTTTTGAATTGTTATAAATTGTATTATAACTACTTTATAAACAATCTCCTAAACACATAGATAGACTGACACAAAATGAACTTCAGTATAAAAATCTAACATGTGAACATGGCAGATTGTTTCAGACCTTCTAAATAACATTCATAGTCCCTGGACAGGGTACCTGCTGCTTGCTTTTGCAATATTTTTCCTACAACAGTTCAAAACTGGTCAAAGGTCAGTAATTTTCCACTGTGCAAATCTTGGCATAGTCTATATGAGAAAAACTATCCAAAGTACATATGACAACTTGGCAAAAAATTACATATATTTTTAGAGAGGGTTACATTAAACATTCTTTGCAAGTTTGTAACAGAAAAATGTTATAAATCCATCTTGGGACCACTTAAAAATCTAACAAAGAGAATTGTTTGAAAGGTCTAGAAGAATAAATATGAGGTTGTTATAATTCTTTTGACTAAAATATTTCACCATCCCCAGGACACAGAATTAGCATAGAGGAGCTGTGCTGCTCAACACACTGTAATATAATTTAGAAAGAATTTCTTCAACCAGAACATCAAATTAAGATTGCGGGACAGGCTGAATGTATAGTGTTAAAGTCTCGACGTGACCAGCCTACACATTACACTTTCTGTTTTGATGAGATGCCAGGAAATAAAAAATTAGTATAGTTCTCTGGAATAGCCTGTACTCAGCTGGGAGTGCAATACTACTGTCTAACAATGTTCAAATGTTTTAGTCATTAAAAACAGAAGCAATGCTGTGCTTGTCAACTGGAAAAATAACAATATCATATTAATATTATCATTGTTGTTGCAATGATTAAAAAATGAAGAACAAATTCAAGATAATATAAACTAATCCGAAACCGTCAAAAAATAAATTAAACGTTTGTGAAAAATACAAGCATCTCTGATCAGTATGTTCTCTTTGTTAACACTCTGTCAACTAGCAGAGTAATGTCTTTATTAGTGTGGATGCTCATTAAGCATCAGCAGTATTGTTCTTCTGTTTATTATTATTATTATTATATCATTTTCCGTACGTTTTTCGGCGCCTATCTCCTCCCACACCGTTCAACTTAGAAAAACCATTCAACCACCGTTAGATTCCTCTTCTTTTGGACATGTGTGTTTCTACTTTTCTAATTTCTAACATTTTCCGACAAAAATGTTACCATGTATTTCAATGGGAGGGTCACTCGGGGCTGGGATTGGCTGGTCGCTACAGCTGCCAGCCAATCCCAGCGCACGTCCTATGGGATGAGG
>VUQR01022793.1:13549-26953 GCA_015108515.1 Hemichromis elongatus | reverse complement strand
TGTGTCTGCTCTATTCTCTCACACACACACACACACACACACACACACACACACACACACACACACACACACACACACACACACACACACACACACACAGTGTTTATGTGTTCTCTCGCCATGTTGCAGCTAACATTCCCCAAAGGACACCTAAGTGTCAGGTCTGATAGTGGAACTCCATCTTTTTATAGAGAAGAGTAGGTTCACCTGAATTTGCACCGAAGCAGGTGAAATGAAGTGTATATGAATTCCATCTGCATTACTAATTATAATGCCTAAGGAAACAGTATTTTCAGATGGACTTTGTAATTTGTTACTAGTACGATGATTCATGCTGTGCTGCTACAGAATTTGACCCAACAGAGATTAATCAAGCATTAAGATTATATTTGAAAGTGCTGGCTAACTGAATTGTTTTGTTTTACAAGCAGATATTTCTAAGCTTCTGTTACCCTTAAAATTAATTTTACTGACTGAAATCATGTCCCTTCTTTCCCCTTTCAGCCACCATTCTGTCCTGTGGATGGATTATCTATTTAACTTATTACAACTCGCGCAACATTGGCCTCATTCTCACCCTCATCATCAACAGACTCTACAAGGATGGCTACATTCACATCGGTGTGTTCATCAGGATCTCTGTCGCACAGTGATGAATAGGGAGGAGGAAGCGTTCAAGTGAAGGCGTTAACTCAATGTGCTGAATATTTCATGATGAGCCAGGTTCTCTCAGTGATTATATCCACAGTGATATCCACAGCGTCTGAGCAAACAATACCAGACTGAGTTTCTAAACACGGGTGACACAATCCACAATCCAGTGAAACCTTACTTAGTTTTTAGGATGTGAGCTTCTCTTTCAAAAACGCATTGCAATTAAACACAAACTTAAAGCTGACTGTATGAATGAAAAGTGCAAAATGACAACAAAGGCAGCATGAAAGTTTAATGAGAAGAGCAAAACGTAGTTGACATCTCTTTGCCAACATATGCTGGTAGAAACTGAACCATCACCCTTTTGTTTGCGGTCGTCTTTTCTTTCCAGATACAGAGACTGTACAGTTTTTACTGAAATATTTGTGGCAGGTGTTAAACAGGTTTAAACATGCTTCGGGTGTGCTTTGCCGTCATTTGGCCTCCGTTCAATCCTGCATGTATTTACAGGAAAGCATTAGTCTTTGTGGTTCTGTGTGGATTTTTGGAGCAAGTGAGATATTCTCTCGTCAGTCAGTAAAAAAGAAATTCCACCAGTGTGAGGAAGCGTCACCTTGGATGATAATGCATGAAGCACTCAGGTGCTGTCGCTCTGTTTACATCAAGTAATTGAAACTGAGCAAGACATGTTATGAGCCAAAAGAGATTGTTAACAGGAAATCACGTTTGAGCTTTCAAATTCATCTTTCTCACTCGGTTCCAGACTCTGGTCCACTTGCTGATTTAGACTCTTAATTAAGATTGCTTTTTGGGTTTCTCTTTAATAAGAGTGAAAGTGTGATTAAATATCCCAGCATTCTGTAATTGCAGTTTTGTAATGAGTCATTTAACTGATTAAGCTTGAATTGAAGACATTGTAATCAAATCCAAACAGTTTTGCAGGATGTTACTTTTACAGTTTAATGTTAAAACCAACACTTTATGTTGCCATTGTTAAAACACACTTACACTGTTCAACTTTGCCTTTGTGCACAGGCTCCTTCTCCTTCTCTGTGCTGTCAGGGAAGGTCATGTTCAGAGACGTCTACTACATCAACCAAGACATGTCTATCAGGTAATCTGACCGATGTTTCTGTTGTTGCTTCTCCTCCATCCGTCCCACTCTTATCTTATAATTTGCATGCTGATTGTTGTTTGTGTGTGTCACAGGATTCAGGATGGCTTTCTCATATTTCGTTGGTGGAAAATGTATAACCCAAAACAGAAACAGCATGGTGAGTAGAGAAGTATTTGTTGACTGCTTAGATTAAACTTTTAAATACATATGTTAGTCCAAAAAGATAAGATATATTTATATATTGGAATTCTTAGTTTATCTATGTTTGACTGTCAAGATGTACCTTTTTTAGCTGATCTAGTTTCGTGTGAAAACATCACCTTGAGTTCTGCGTTGTCTCTCTTTTTGCATCAGATCCCAAGGCAGAGACGAGGCTTTACGTGACTGTCAACGGCTTTGAGTTCCATGTCTATAACCGGACTGACCTCTACGCACGACTGCAGGAGACCTTTGGACTGGAACCCACGCTTCAAAGGGCCAAAAAAGATGTAGAGAGGGGGCGAGAGGACAGAAACAAGACACTGGAAAGGTGTAACTATGGCATCATCAAGCTGCTTGGATTTTTATCCAGGGTTAATATAAGACATGAGTCTTATTTGAAGTTTCTAAGCTGGTGATTGCTAAATGCCAACTTCTCCGGTTGTGTTTCCTTAAAATCAAATAAAAATGTCTTTGGATGACTTGTCAGTTTTTAGCAATAGCTGAAAAGAAAAGTACACATGCAACAGTCTAAGTGCCTGATTACAGTCTTTAAAAAAGTGAATATTTTGTTTTTTTAATTGTGATAGGAATACAGCTTTTTATATTTTCTCACCAGTATGTCATTATGGTTTCAGTTCAGCAGAACAGAAATGAGTGCAAGAGCATTTTTAGCGCTGTGGTTGTGAATGATAAACAGCTGCTGAAAACGCTGCATAATCTCACACCCTTTTCTGTCTGCTGTTACCAAGTGGATTAGGAGTGCAGACAGAACAGAGCGGCTGTCATTTCCTGCTGACAGTCAAATTAAGTGAACTGACTAGAACCATACCTCTACTTAAAGATTGTGAAACTGAATGTCTTCTGTTTCTTGTGTAGTGTCAACATTAAAGCTGAAAGTCAAGACCCCTCATCGTCTTGGCGGTCTCTCATTCCCGTCATCAAAGTTAACATCAGCACTGTAAGTACCTAAGAACATCTCAGAACCTTTTAGGGCCATGTTTTACCGTTTGTCAAAGAAAAATAATGTGTTCAGAGCATTTAGGAATCACTCCGTCAGTGCTTGTGTGTTTGCTGTCTTGTAGGGTCGCTTGGCATTTGGGAACCACTACCTCCCGCAGACTCTGTGCATGAGCTTCGAGGACGCCTTCCTGACGTATGCCACAAAACCTCCCTCCAGCCACTTGGACCAGTACATGCACATCGTCAAAGGCTCACTGGAGAATGTGCGGGTCATGCTGGTTCCCAGTCCCCGCTACCTGGGGATGCAGAATGACGAGTGAGTCCAAGTCATTTACCAAAGATGAGCACGTAAACAGTATTTCTCTGTTTACAGTGTTGTTGGTAATAAAACTTTTGACCTCAAAGCATTTTTAGAGAAGTTGTAGCCCAAAATAACTTGGCCTGGAGAATATCCAATTTTTTTATTTCTACTTATTTCTTTAAGCACATTAAAATGAATGCAAAAGATTGGCTCATTACGCGGTGCTCTTTCCGTAGTGCTTCTCATTTATCCTGCAGCATGCTATCTATGGTGTGAATCTTAAGCACAGACAGGATGAGGACAGGTTTTATATTTTTCTGCTGGTTTGTACAAAACACAAGTAGAAAATTTTTGTGACCTTACAATAATGTTATTTTAATTACTGTTGTTTTTTTAGTTAATTACGCTGCCAAGTAAATGTCTATCTTTCAAATACACTGAGACTGAATTGCATTGCATTGCATTAAATGATGATGGGTTTACAGAATAGCAGAAAAGGCAACAACGTTTCTAGTCTCTGTTTAACATATTTGCCTCTGAATTGCCGTTTTGTGAATTTCTCTTCTAGGCCCCCCAGACTGATGGGAGAGGGCTTTGTTGTGATGCAGTCCAATGATGTTGACATCTACTATTATCAAGATGAACCAGGTAAGCCCATGCATGCACACATCCACTGAGATTTCTGTACTAAAACAGAAACATGAATAACTGATAGGAGCTGACATTAAATGTAAAATTTGCCAGCCAGTATGCTGTCTCCATTCATGATAGTTTTTCAGTGTTTTTAGTGCAGCTGTGTATTTTTTGTTCAGCCTTCTGCTGATACCCAGGTTGTGACATTTTCACTGTTTATGTGTCTAGGTCTGGTTCCTGTGGAGCAGGAGAGTGGCGAGGAAGCGGAGACGAGCAGTGAGGATGATAAGCTGCAGGACCTGCCTCCTTGCTGGGGTCTGGATATCGTCTGTGGAAAAGGAACTGACTTCAACTATGGGCCCTGGGCAGACCGCCAGAGGTGAGCACAGAGAGACTCACCAAGATGAAACCTGAACTAATAGGTTTTTAGAGTGCAACCCAGCAGCTGGAGGTATTAATTTTAAAGACATCTCTGTTTTTAATTATAGGTCATACAGGTCCTCCTCAGGATTTTGTCACTGTAATACCAAAAACCTATTATTGTATACACAGAATTTCCTTGGGTGAGCTGCCCAGGCATATTAACCCTGGCCCAGTTAGACTTTCAAGCATATTTACAGTGATGGACTCCTTTTTATGTGTAGTAGAGCTCACCAAGGCTACCGAGTAAAAGCGTCATCAGCTGCATTCCAAGAGATGTGGAGGCCATCACGAAGTACTCGGCATTTACAAAAACAAAACAGGGAAAACTTGCAAGCAGTAGGCTGTGCACCGATGCTGTGTCCATCTCTTTATTGCCTTAAATCTCTAAACATTGTGTGAAATCTTTACTCACTGAATAGACTGTTCCTGTGTACCTGCTTGCTGAAGGTGTTTTCAGGGTCATTATGCACTTCCATATTTTAGATTTGATTAGAAATTAAACTTGAATGAATATGTTTGGGATGATAACCTATTGCTCATGAACCAGGAAAATAAATTAAACCCAGCTCCAGGATTTGCTGAGGGCTTGCTTCTGGAAGGCAGCCAATCACAGCTGATTGGATTTACTGGCCATTTTAGCTTAGAGATGTGCCAGTAGAAACTGACTGGAGGGGGTCATCATCAAGTCTTTAATTCACACTTGTAAGGCTTGGTTCTATAATACGATTCTACCTTTCTCAGGGACTGTCTGTGGAAGTTCTTCCTGCCTGCAGACTACCAGGCCATGAAGGCAACTGAGGTTGCACAGCCGGGAAAACCCAGGCAGATCCAGGCCTTCGAGCTTCGCATGAACATCATTGCTGACGCCACCATCGATCTGCTTTTCACCAAAAACAGGGTGACTCTTGCTCTCTCTCTCCTGTCTGCTTTTTTTTCCCTGCCAAACTCTTTGATCTTTCTTCCTCTCCCCACTGCTCTCCTCATCTTTGTCTTTATATCTCACCATGTTTGAGCTATTGATATTGGTTCATGTTTTATGCTTTTTCATATTTTCTTCCTGAAGCTGTGCAGATTCTTCACAAAGCGTGTGAAGTGCATACTAAATAACACCAGTAATACACGCTGAATAAAAACCTAAAATTGCTCGAGTCAGGAAAGATTGTCATTTCATTACGTCTTTTGAACACATTTCTCTTCAGATTAGGTGTTTTTTTTTTCTTTCTTGTATTTTTATTCTCTGAAGAGCCCACTCATAATTTGACAGCATGTATGATATTGCTGCTTGCTTTTTTCTCTCTTCTGATACGTCTTCATCCCTGTTACTAGGAAACCAATGCCATTCATGTGAATGTAGGTGCAGGCTCTTACCTGGAAGTCAACATCCCCATGACTGTGGGAGAGAATGGTAAGCGTGTGTTTCACTGGAAAAACAGCAGTAGACCAAAATATGAGTGTTCACATCAGCAAATATCCCCCTGGCTCAAGGTCAGTTCTGGTTAATGCTGGCGCATGCAGCAGTTTTCCCATCATGTAGTAATAATCTTTTGCACTTAATAATGGCTGAACTGCTACTATGATAAGCAGCTTTATCAGATCTCACTATTATTTCGTTTAAGAGTACTGCGACGGATTCTTCAAGCTGCTTAGTGTATGGCTAATGATGAAAATGACGGCATCTCTGCTTTTATTATTATTTCAGATATTTAATACTGTAGATATTCATCAAATTCATTTCTTGATAATAAGTTTTCCAGTTTCTGCTGGCAGTTATTTAATAAATCATAATTAACTTTTTTTTTTCTTAAATAATTTTTTTTCTTAAAGTGAGTCAATGTTAACTGTGCAACATCCTCTATTCAATTTCAATTTAGGGGCTGTAATGCATTTAAACTATTAAAGTCTTTGTTACATTCGTGTGTGGAGTCTAGGTTTACTATTATAGAAATCATTTTTATATGTGGCACTCTAAAAAATGTTAAAATTACATTACATGCGCTTTTCTTTTGTGGTATTACTCAGCAAGCTGGCCACCTGCCGGGCCCACGACCTAGAGATTATTTTCTTTTTCTTTTTTCCGTAACTCAACTTTTGAATACAAAGTTTAGTTACATAATGCATCTTATTACAACGCTGTTCTTATGAGTGATTTCACAAATATAAAAATAACTAATAACTTGACTCCTGCTCCCCTATTTAGTAAATGACTAATCGCTTATTAAAGATTGCTGAATGATTGAATAAAGTAATCTTTCATTGGTGTATGTGATCGAGGTTAACTGTGCAGTGCTAAGCTGCAGCTTAACCTGCAACTACTCAGCTCCTCTCTTCTGTGTGTTGCACACAGACATTTGTTAAGTCATCGTCTGTTTTAAAAAACAAAACAAAAACACTTTAACTACTTTTGACTTCAGGAACTCTCATAATTAAGTATTTTTATAAGTAACTGTAAAATGAAGATTTCATCATTCAGAATCATTATTTTGACCTCAGTGAAAAGGACAGTCAGTCCTGGGCACGTTGCAGTCATAGAGTTGACTATTTAACACCTCTGTATATCAAAGTATTCTAGAGTCAAATGTGAGGCCATCAAACAGCTGACACCTGGGTCATGCAACAGGACATTCATTCCCATCACAGATGGAAAACTGCAGGTTTCAAAATACCGTAAAAGAATCAACGGTCCAGTCAAAGTTCAGATCTCAGCATCACTGAAATGCTGTGATGGGACTTCAGTAGAGCTGTGCATAAACGAATGACCCGCAAATCTCAATGAACTGAAGCAACGGCGTAAAACTCCTCCACGGCAAAACCTTTGTCTCACCTTGAAAGCACCCGTAGTTTTCGAGATGCAATGATTTCTCACACAGAGCAGATGAAATTATGTCAGAGCTCACCTGTGTTCCCAGAAGTTACTATAAGCAGCTTTGGTAAATGACAATATTTCCAAGAACTTAACCGTAGCTCTAGCTTTTGAAAGATGATTGCTTTTCTGCTTGTGCCCTCAGGCTACTCTCCCACCATCAAAGGTCAGCTGCTTCATGTGGACACCACCAGCAGCATGCAGTACAGGACCCTTCTGGAGGCTGAGATGTTGGCTGTAAGTAGCAGGCAATCAGCACCGAGCCTTTCCACTTGGCGCTTTGGAGAGATGCTTGAAAAATGTTACATTTCAGCTCCCTCAGCATTCAAGGAGAGAGGAGACAAAACATTGACTAATGTTGCATACACAATAGGTTCCTCAAAGGTTACAGTTTGTCTTGTCTTGGCCATTTATTATTTTTTTTAAGTTCCACGTGATAGCCAGCTACCCCCGGGTATGGAACATGCCCCAGTCGTGGCAGTGTGAGATTGAGGTCTACAAGGCCACGTACCATTTCATCTACGCCCAGAAAAGTTTCTTCACTGGTGAGCAAAATTTCCATTTCTATTATTTGGCTATTTGTGTATTGACACATCAGGAAATCCCAAACGATCTTGAAAGAAATGTATCTAAAAGAATTACTTTTCCTTTTTTTCTTTTAGATTTGATCCAGGATTGGGCGAGTGACAGCGCCCCCGATATCTACTCTTTCGTGCCGTATTCCTGGAAATTCAAGATCCTTTTCCACCAGTTTGAGATGATCTGGGCAGCAAACCAACATAATTGGATTGACTGTTCCACCAAACAGCAGGAGAATGGTAAGAAAGATCTCCTGAACAGCTGATGTTCATTTTAAATGAAATGTTTTGATTAAATTACTTTAATGTGTCAAAAATATCTTGTGTAGGTGTGCTTTCTGGAGGTGCTGTAGGCATTAAGTAACTGCCGCTTTACCAGACAAGCATTCATTCTCGGCAAGTTAAAGTAGCAAATGAAATGAACGGTACTAAGGTTATAAAAAAAATGAGATTGTTAGGGTGTTTTAGATGGTTAATTAGATAAGCCTATAAGTTTAAAAGCCTCTGAATATTTACTGCAAATGTGTTTAACGCTGTCCTGATTTGTTAGGATGTACTTTGCTGCATGTGTCAAGTTAAAGGAAGTTATGTGTGTGTGAAATAACACAGACCCTTTGTAATACTAGAGTGATACAGTTCTGCGGTGTGTCAAATAAACCTTCTGTTTATGCTTTTTATGTACATATGCTGAGCAAAAGTGTAAGAAAAACATCCAGGTAGAGCCACGCAGGCAGTCGATACTTTAACACCTCTTTAACGTTGCCAGCTAATGTCCAGGGCATTTTAACTTTATTAAGTCATGATATATCTTACAGTATATGTATACTCCACTTAATCCTAGGAGGACAGCAAACTAATCAATTGCATTATTGATCTTCTATAGTGTACCTAGCAGCCTGCGGCGAAACGCTCAATATAGACTTCACTTTGCCTTTCAATGAATTCGTTCCAACCACCTGCCATACCCGCTTCAGCTTAAAGGTGAGTGAATTGGTTTATAGGTTATTCCAAAAATAAATATCCAATAGGGGACTTTTTTTTAATGTAGTTGTAAAGGATTTTCTTGTTTAAAAAATATTTTAAAGCAGGATTTTATAGATACAGATGTATTTGCTATGTACTCACAAACGTGACTCCAGAACGTGCGTGAACGTTCACGTACTTTGTCCTCTTCAGGCGGAAGACACAGACATGCGACTTTCCCTGCCAGAGTGCCATCCGAGCCGCTGCCCCCTGCTCACCCTGGCCAAAGACTACCAGAACATGAAGCTGCCCCCAGACATGTTCATGCCGGGGGAGAATCAAGGAGCCCCCCCTCCGAAACCCGCCAAGTCGAGGTGGAGGAACATCACCCACGCAGAGTGAGTTAAGGCCGGGAATCATTTCTCTCCAGTTGTGGGGGAACAAAGTGAGTGCGTTAGCAAAGAGCATGATGACTCACCACCGTAACACTGACTCACATCTCTTACTTCTGAGGTAAAAAGATAGTAGGTGGTAATTTCAAGTAAGAGTAGCACTAACCTGCACTTTTCATGCTTTGGTCTGATCAGTTGTTGCTGCCATGTTGGTTTGAAGTGACATGAAGTAGACTCTTTTTTTTTTTTTTCCTCGAATCTGCTCAGAAAAGTGACTTTTTCAAATGCATAAATACATCTTACATCTTACTCAAGACGACGCTGCAGTTGTGTGCCATTTAAGTCAAAAGTAGTAAATACAGACATTAAAAATTAAAAATAAGCCTTGCACTGTTGCAGTCATATCTTGTTATTTCATGAACAGTAATTGTAAAAGCGTGGATGGCTTACAGATATCACATCTCGCCAACCCTCTTTTTTTTGTGTGTTTTTTTGTTTTTTTTGTTTTTGTTTTAACCCCCGAGGGTATTTCTATTCTCGATTTAGGAAATGTCAGCCACTCTTGCTTGCATATCTCTGTGTTCAGAGATATTTTAGGGTGTCTTGCACGCACATGTTTAAGGGCTGCACATCAAATTTTTAGTGATGTTCAGAGCAGAGTAATGCGCGGGCCGTTCCAAAAGCTTCAGTTTGTGTTTCTTGAAGTAGGTGATGAGGGATTTTGAGGTCTTCTTTTTTCCTTTACGCCATTTCTTTTTAATGTTTTTCAGTTTTTTCACTGCATGATTTAAGATTTAAATCCAGAAATGGCTGTATACATGCGCTCCCTTTTGTTTTATTTGCTGTGACACAACCTCAAAGAATTTATACCCACATTTTTAAAAAAGGCAGCAAACTGTTCTTCTCATTAACTGATATGCTTTTCTTTCCCCACGGAGCTTTCTTCTGATGACATAAAGAAGTGGAGTGCTGCTGCTGTACTGTCTAAATGTTCTTTCGTTTTTATATGTGTAAGCCTTACCCAAGGATTGTACTGGTCTGAGGTGGAGAGGAGTGAGCGGAGTGTGAAAAGGGAAGCAGTGATTACTTGTCAATTTATTTTTCCGTGTACGGCCACAAGCTGTGGGTAGTGACCGAAAGGAAGGAATTGCTGATACAACCAGCTTCCAAAAAAGGGTGTCCGTGACTCTCGGTTAGCGATAGGGTCAAGAGCTCGGCCACTCGTGTGGAGCTCAGAGTAGAGCGGCACATCAAAAGGAGCCAGCTGAGGTGCTTCAGGTGTCTAACTACTATGAGATACACTGGAGATATTATCTTTTGGCTGTCATGGGAATGCTTCTGTGCCCAACCAGGGTTGCTGGTGCAGGTGACTGAGGAAAAGAAAGTCTGGTTAGACTCCTAGCTCCACAAAGATGTATATATGGATGTGTAGCAAGGCTAACTTACGTATTTATCAAGTTCTGGAATTATCTTATGCTGTGATATTCCTTACAGATGTTAACAAATCACCGATGGCCTAATGAATCCTCTAATTTGTTTTGAGTTTTGTGAGCTTGAGAATAAAGAAGAAAAAAAATGTACATTTTAAGACAAGGGCTTTTTTTAAATGCCTTTCTTGTCAAAGCTCAGCAGCTTATGTGATTTGCTAATTGGTGCATAGAGCTATGCGAGATCAGTGTTGACAAACTAGGAATTGAACCAAGGCTTGTTATGCAAATGTGAAAACCACTCGGTCATGGGGGTTTAAAGAGATTGTAAAGCTCCTTTGGAACTTGGGCAGCACGTGCACATGCTTTGTCCACTGGGTACATGATAACCAACATCCAGATCATTTATTATACATGACCCACAGGCGCAGCACTGTCAGACACCCACTAACCCCCTGGGAGGTTACGATCGAATACTTTCTGGGCCAGCACGCTGTGCGCTACAGAGAAATCAGGCGTGACCTATTTGCTACGTCTGCTGTGTCCTCGGATGAACGGGTCATGAAGCAAACGATAAAGTGTAAAATCCATCTGAAATGGTGATAAAGCATTATGACTGTGCTCTGAGTGTCCATGTTTTTCGTCCTTACATCAGATCTGGTTGGGTAGATTGCTGGAGTGTGCCCAACTTTTTGCTTATCATTGACTACACCTGGCACCCCATTTATCCCCAGAAGGCTGATGAGCAACTCAAACAGTCATGTAAGCTAACCGCTCAGTATGAGTTCTGTAAAATCATTTTTTTTTACATTCATGTTTAGATACTGTTGTTTTACCTCACTCTGATTATTTCCCCAGTCTCTGAGATGGAGGAATCCATGCTATCGGCTTTGCGGCCTCCAGAACACACCTCGGTGGCTCACACGTCTGCTTCAGCTGCTCACAGTCGGGCAACCACTGACCCCTCAGAGCTGCCCCCTGACAGACTTCATGTGGAGATGGAAATGTCGCCAGACTCTCAAATAATTCTCTATGGGCCTTTGCTCCGAGCTCTGATCTCCATCAAGGTACCAAAATTCTTTATTCAGTAATACAGATACTGGTATTTTATTTTTTTGTACTCTTCTTAGCAGCTACTATGACTTACTATGTAGTCCATGATATTGTTAGTCATATTAAAAGACACTTGATAATATAAGCACCAAATGAGCATAGAAGGAATGAAATCATGAAAAAGTTGCTTCCTTTCTTTAAACAACTTTCTAATCTCCTTCATTTTTGTTGTCACAGGAAAATTATTTTGGTGAGGATGACATGTACACAGACTTCGAGGAAGCCGTGTCGAGCCCTGTGTTGTCCACTTCTACTTCCTCAGGCCTTGGCTGGTCTCCACTGGGAATGGAGGACAGCGAACATAAAGAAACCTCAGACATCCATCCCCTTGACCTGCGGCCCTGGGACATCACCGTGCTCATTAACCTCTACAAAGTTCACGGCCGGTTGCCAGTGGTAAGACTGATGACACGAGTAGTTGAGAACGAGGGGTGGGGAGCAGTGTTAGTGCACAGAATATGATTATGAAGCATTTACTCACTGCAGTGGGAAACAGTCAAGTGTAAGGCAAACATAAGAACCAATACTTTTAAAGTACAGTAACAAGTTACTAAATATTGTATTTTAATTAGTAAAGGGAATAAAAAATAATTCATAATGTAAATTTGCATCACGTAGACAGATTGTATACATTCAGTTATATGTATTTGGTCAGTAGGTTTCCATCAGTGTGTGTCTGTGCTGATGACTCAGTCTGTTTGCTTACTGTCTCTGGGGTCTACAGCACTGCAGCAGCGAGGGACCTGAAGCTCCATCCGGCTTCTTGGAGCGGCTGTGTTTTGAGATGAAAAAGGGCTACAAGGAGACAAAGCTTCAGCTGCTCCTGTCCCCCGTTCACATCTTTGTCAGCGACAACTACCAGGTATTAGACACACCCACCTCCTGTGACTTAGTGGGGTGCCTCGAAGTTGTTAAATATATTAACTAATGTGAGTATTGGCTTAGATCTTATTGGTTTTGTCTTAGACACTTTTAGTCCCATCTCTGCGTGTTTCCAGCGAACATTCCCTCTATTTCACTCCCTCTACTCCTTTCGATGAGACAGCTGTATCTTAGTGCTACACTATTTTTGGACTCTCAAGCCACATTTCTGCAGGAGAGCACAGAGTTGAAATTTACCATGTTAATGCAGTTGTGTGATTTAGCCAACAGCATTAGACTACATCTGCACAACTTCTCTGTATTTTCAGCTGACCCTTTTTATACAAGCTGAAATTAAGTATCGTATACTCTGACTTGGTGGTTTTTAAAATGTATGCCAACAAAAACCTGTTAGAAACACACACCCAAAAACAACAGCTAATCCTTAGGACCAGCTGGAGTCCAGTTTAGGCTGTTTCCACACATATATATTTTTTTCTTAAATATAGATTTACTGCTTTAGTGTAAGAATATCTCCCTCCGCATGAAAATGCCAAACACCTATGTCAAGTTCTGTCAAGGCAAAGTAACAGGTGATGATATAACCCCTTAAAAATGTTGGCTTATTAGAAGCCTGATGGTGCAATAACACGGTGCACAGTCTGATGTTAGATAAGGAGAGGTGTAAGTCTTTGTTTTCATGTGCACATGTAAATGCAGAAACTACGTCAAAATCTCCACCCTGGAAAGTGTTTCTCAAAAGCTGTTTACCCAAATGTGGACAATAATCTTAGACCTCCAGGGTGCTGGTGTATTTTTCCTTCCTTTTCACACACTAATCACATTTAGCCAAAGTTCTTTAACTTGAGCAAGTTCTGCCATTTTTTTTTTTTTTTTTTTTTTTTTTTTTTGTTCTGCCGA
>VUQR01022793.1:0-10768 GCA_015108515.1 Hemichromis elongatus | reverse complement strand
ATTTTTTTCTTTTTTTTTTCCCCCCTTTCCCCCCCCCCCCCCCCCCCTTTTTTTTTTTCCTTCAGACTCTGGTTCCTCTGGCCAGAGGACGCCAACATTCGGAACAAGCGAAGCAGGAACCGCTGTGGCTGCCTCGGTGGCTGCAGGTTCTTTGGAGGTACCAACATGGGTCTGGACTTCTTCAAGTTAGAAGATCTGACGCCCTCCTCCTCATCTGCATTCTCTTCATCCAACACTGAGTCTGACATGTGTTATGGCCAATCTTTGCTACAGCCTGGGGAGTGTATCATTACAAAAGAAACGCCCAAAGTGGATGGTAAGATTTATTCTTTAGCGTCTACTACCAACAAGAGTGACTCTCCTTTTAAGGAATAAAATAAATAATTGCAATGTTTTTAATTCATAAGGATAAGAAAAAGGTCCCCTCTGAGTATTTTTTTAATCCCTACTAAAACTACCAGTTTAATTTGTGATTGTTTCTCATTTAGCAGGGAAGGCTGTAGGACTAAAAACAGACACACACTCTCCTTGTCTGCCTCCTGAGCTGCCTGAGAGACCCGGTCAGCAACATCTAAGCCTCCAGGTGCCCCAGCGATCCCACAGCTCGGCCTCTTCCTCTGAGGAAAACAGTTCCTCCAGTGCTGCCTTGCCCTTGCTGGCAGGAGAGAGAGATTCCCCCTCACCAAGCACAGAGGAACGCGTGTTCCCCATGAATGGCAAAAGCCCTGCTGAGTGAGTAGCACATTTATGTAGTCCCAAAATTCTGCACACCAAATATTCTAGTTCTAGTAATAGTAATATTCTGCTTCTAGTTACTTGTTGATTTATTAGATATTAGAAGATTTACATCTAAATATTTCCTGTCATACCTGCTGAATGTCACATTTTCCCCGGTTTCTGTGCAGCACCCTAGGAGAAGTCCCAGAAGTATCACCGGTCTCACCCAACAGCTCCCAGGACCGCTCCTCAGTGCGGTCACCCCTCTGCTCTCCTCTCAAGCGTCAGTCCTCGGTGCACTCTGGTCGGCTGGGCAGCACCAAGAGCCTGTCGGCGGCCGTTTTCACCGATAAGCCGCCACCGGTGTTGTCTGGAGGCGTGCAGTTCAGCAGCGAGGTTTCCCGCAGTGATGAGAACGTCTTAGATTCCCCCCATCAGCGTAGAAGCTATGGCTCCTTTCCCTTCACGCCATCAGCGGACTCGAACACCTTCCATCAGTACCGCTCTGCTGACTCCAGCATGTCAGTGGCTGACAGCGAGGCCTACTTTTCCGCTGCTGAGGACTTTGAGCCAATCAGCAGCGCTGACGAGGGGCCGGGGACTTACCCAGGGCGCAAAAAGAAGAGGCGGCAGCAGATGCAGCAGCCTCAGCAGCCACCGTATCACATGGAGAACTACAGGTCAAATGAGATGATAACATACTTTAGAAAATGGAGCGTGCAATATTCTCCAAATGGTGCTAAGCCCCAGGGAAGCTTGCAAAAGTTCTCAAAGTTAAAGAGTTTGAAAATTTGAGAGGATGGTCAGAGCAAGTACAAGGTTAAGCATGGGGGATTAAGGTGACGGTAGACGGAAGACGGCTCACAGTAACATCAAAGAGTCTCTCATTTCTCCTCTCTAAGAGCAGATGAATTAATGACCTGTCTAGCAAAGTTCTGACCTTGCTGCATTTCTTTCAAAGTGCTACCCCTTTTAAATAATATTAATGAGCAGTTGTAAAGAAGTTTTTTTAAATATGTATTGTACATGTTAAGATTCAAACTCTTTTTAAATACAGCAAAAGAACAAGTGGTTTCACTTGAAGTTTGAAGGTAGCTGGAGTTGGAAGCAAATTCAGAGACCTTTCAAAAACAAGTAACAAGACGACCTTCAATCTTTACAAAGATTGTAAAATGGCTCGATTCAACTATAAGTTAGAAGACTTGAACTGTGTTATGCAATTTTTATGTTTAATACCAAACTAGTTGCAAATATCAATGTGTAAAGCAACTTGGCCTGAAGCTAAATACGGTGCAGCTTTATTTTATTACTCTGATTCAATCATGCATGCATGGCTGAATGTCATGTAGGGGATTTGAACAAATGAGATGTTTGATCCACGCGCAGCCACTCACTGCAGGTATGTTTCGCAAATTGGATTTCACTCTCGTTCTGAAACTACCTCCTTATTTCTCTGCTGCCATAAATTGTCCTCGCATTGATTTCAGCACGCTTTTTTGATTGATGCAGCCTCCACGAAAACATAAATAATCGATTCGTTCTCGTGAAAAGTTTCAGTCGTGGAAACTGTGAAAGCAGAAAGCTGAGTTCAGGAGCATAAAACTACACACGGACATTCTTAACATTTTTTTCTCAACGGTTTTGCACAAAAACACAGACATTATTTTAATACCATGACAGATTAATTTAATTCCCTTTTTTTTCCTCCATATTTTGTCCTCCCACAGCCGAAGCTCCATCTACCACAGCGTTGAGGGTCCCCTCACGTACGTTCTCAATGGGGAGCTGATCACTGAACCACGTCCTCTGCCACTGCCTCCTACACAACCTCCACTGCCGCCTCAGCCCCTACCCAGCCACACATCTCAGGCCTCTTTTGTCTCAGCCATGGCTTTGGAGGAGGAGAGCTCAGTGGAGGCAGAAAAGATGGCAGAACCGGGCCCGGTAACTCGACAACCTCACGTCATGGCGTGTTACCAGAACTATCTGGCCCACTACCAGGTAAATTCTTTGGCTTTACACCCCTGACAGAAAATTAGTTCATGTACAGTCTAACACTATGATTTGTTTATTGTCCCCATATTTACCTCTACCAGGTCTCAAATTGGTCTGTGAAGCAACCCACCAATAAAAGAACCTCCAAGTCTTCGCTGCATCGCCCCCTTGATCTGGACACGCCTACCAGCGAGGAGAGCTCTGGCTCTTTTGACCAGCTCTCCGTCCCAAGCTTTAAGGTCTTTATCTTAATAGTATTAGTCTTCATGTAGTCTTCATGTAGGTTACCGACTCAGTCCACATGTATTATTTCCTCTGTAATGCTCTTAATGCTGGCATTGTGCCTCTAAGTCAATTATTCACTCAGACCATCAGTTTAAGAATGGGCCCGTTTCTTATACATTACAGGTGATAAAGCACGGCCTCTCGGCCAGCTCGCTGTTAGACAGAGGCGTTCAGCTGATGGGTGAGAACAACAGGTATTTGACCTTTCACCTTTATAACTTCCAGTTGAAGCATTCTCATAGGAACATGTGCTTTCTTGCTTTAAAATCATAGATTATTCCAATAACTTTTAATTATGAAGTTACAGTATTGCGGCTGAGCTTCATGGCATTGTTTTCTTTTTATCAGCCACCATTTCTAATTATACTCTGCAACACACAAGTTACAGTCCTTTGAGGTTACAGCTTCTTCTGTGTTTGCTACTAGCTTGCGAATGTCTCTTCATATCTCTACAGTACACCATATACACCACTGGATAAGAGGGCCATGGAGAACACTGATGAGGACACAACCACAGATGACTGGTCTCTGGAGCAGCCCCTAGCTCAGACCAGAACCACTGCCATTGTGGAGGTGAAAGGAGCCATCAACGTGGTGCTCACGCCTCTTGTGGCTGAATCCCTGGACAGGTAGTCACGAGGCAGAGTTAGCTGGCCTGGAACATTCCTGTTGTCAGGCTGCCTCATTAGCTACATCTCCTTTAGAAATAGGTTTTTAATACCGGTCTGAAAAACCAGATTATAAAGATAATCTCAAGACTGCCTAAAAAACTCTTTCTCACACTGCGCTTTCTTAGTTTACGGTTATTTTTAGCTTCAGGCTAAGATTTGACCTTAAGCCAGTTTAATTCTCCTGCACACTGAAACTTGGATCTAAAATTCTGCTGACAGAGCTTCAGAGTCTGTTCCTTTTCTTGATTGTTTAGCAGTAGGAATCTTTAGTTTGCCAGAGGCCATCAGCACTGAGTTGGAAATGTTTTAAAAGACATTAATCACTTGTTTAATTTCGAGTCTTTACAGTTTTTTTTGCAGATAGATAAAACTTGTATCAACTCTTTCTATGAAACTTAAAGTTTTCTAATTGCTCTGTTTATTTGTTTTGTTTCAGGTACATTGAGTCCATGGCCCACTTTGCAAGTATCCGACACCCAGCAGCAATTCTGGATGACCTGCATGGGAAAGTCCTCAATGAAGCCTATCAGATCAGCAAATCTACAGTCACTGAGTGTGTAAGTACAACAAGTGACAGAGCAGAGCAACAACAGCTTAACATTTAAATGTTGAGAAATTTATTGAAATCTCCGCCTTAGCTTAAAGGTGAGTTGAAGCGGGGGTTTTTGCCTGTTGACTCTTGTCCCTCTATTTTGGGTCTGGATCCACACAGAGCCAAACAGGCAAGCAGGAGCATAAGCTGTCCAAGACAGAGGGCACGACCCCTGGCTCCCTCAACATCTCCCATGGCCAGACAGACCTGTCTGTCAAACCAGATAATGTGAAAATCAAGGGCCTCCAAGCCAACGTGTCCATCCCCAAGGTGAGACCTGTGACCCAGAATAATGAGAGGCCAATGGCTTTCCTAAAAAATCTGCTCTAGCCACAAGGGGTTTGGGAGCAAGCACAGAATCATGAGCACTGCTGTAGATTCCTTTATAATGAAACAATGAATATGCTCTAGTTTCTGATTTAATGTGGAATATTTTAATAACAGCTTAGTGTTATTTAGCTGCTTATTTATTATTTTTATTTTATTGTGGAACCACAGATTTGGATAAGTCTCTTTTTTATGAAGTTTCAAATCCCTTTAGATTATACAAGTCTTATTAATTCCTCTGAAAGGGATGTGTATGACTATTTAAATGACATACTTTTTCTTGTTATTCAGGACATGAGGGTGACTGAAAGTTTTTTATTTTGAAAAACATTATTTTCCCCCCACACAGCATTTAACTTCGTGTTGGATTTGCTTTTCTTTCTTTTGTTGTATTTTATGTGCAGGTGAACCTTTGCCTCCTGCAGGCCTCTGTAGAGGAAGGGTCACCATCTTGCTCCAGTAAGAGTGTCACACATGTGTCTCTAGTGGCACTGTGCTTTGACAGGATTGCCACCCAATTCAGGATGAACAGGTAATGCCTCCAGCTCTTGTCATGACTTTGTATGTGCTTGTGTGCTTACAGTGACTAAGCTTTTTGGAGTGTATATGCCCAGGGCAAATATCCCTGTTTGACACGCTGGGTTTGACACGCTCCATCACGTTTGGTTGTTGGATTACATTTTTTTTAGGAGTACTGGTTCAGTAGGATTTAAGAATTCAGCCTAATTCAGATTTTATTGTTTGAATGAAAACAGGAGATGTGCGGATTATGAAATCAACTAAATTTCTATTATAAAGATTTTATCATGCTGCTTTCAGGGGTATTGTAGAAGAGACTCCCAACACCACAGAACATGGCCGACCCTCGGTCATGTTTGAGAAGTATGCCTCAGCCACTAAGATGCAGCCTCAGTCTTCGGGCTCTTTGCGTTCCAACGCCGGCATCGAGAAAGGCAAAGAGATTGCTGCAAGACTCAATATCCACCGAATCCACAGCCAGCTCCGAGGCCTGGACTCCACAGGTCGGCTTTGCAGAACAGTAGTCTTATTTGAACATCACTCTTACCTGTTTGTTTCAAAGCTGTATGTAACAATGTGAAAAGATTTGTTCTTGTTTCACCTACACTATCAAGACTTGTTGGATTTTAGCACGTGTTGTTTTATAAAGTACGTGGCATTTTCTGATAATTGTGTTACTCCTTCTGCATCTGTAGACATTGGCACATGTGCCATCACAGCAATCCCTTTTGAGAAGTCCAAAGTTCTCTTTGGCCTGGAGGAAATGGAGGAGTTTTCACTGGTGGATGAAACTGATGCCCAGGCAACAACAGGCGATCTGGGCCGTTCTGCCGCATCTCTGGAGAAATGGGGCTGGATTATGTTTGAATGTGGCATTGAGAACCTCACGGTCAAAGGTACATCAATGCAGTCTCCTTAAACGTGTCCTGACTAAGTTTGCTCCTGGAAATATTAACATTCTGGTTAAGATGAGGGCCTTTTTGTAAATGTCTTACACTTTGTTTTGCAGGGGGCCGTCAGTCAGGAGCTATTCTTTACAATGCGTTCGGTGTAATGGGGCGCTCAGACGCAGGAGGGAAGACAGGAATGTCAAAGTCCAACGGTTCAACCGGCTCTCAGACAGGAAGCGGTTACAGTACTGATATGTCTGATGACAACCTCCCACATGATGCTGTCAGTCCAGCCTCTGATGTTAATGAGCACTCAGACTCAGACGACCAGGTGGGACACCAGAAAGTCTTCTTTTCTGTGAAGTGGCTAAAAAAACCAATATAACTCTCTGGTGGGTTTTTTTTGGTTAGGTTAAATGAGTAAGATATAGCAATACCAAAGTGGTTCTGCTAATAAACAGCATAACGGGGTTTAACCAAAACCATAAACTGTAACAGTAATGGATATGTGAAGAGGTCGAGGGGCAGCCGCTCTGAAAAGATGAGGTTACTGAAGAAGTGAGATATTTATCTAAAAGACAGAAGTGTGAGTAACTGCAAGACACAACATGTTCATCTTGCTTGAGCAGGCAGGCAGAATTTTACAGCCGACAGGTGTTTCCAGATGCGAT
The DNA here is from genome assembly GCA_015108515.1 of Hemichromis elongatus. Taxonomy (NCBI): domain Eukaryota; kingdom Metazoa; phylum Chordata; class Actinopteri; order Cichliformes; family Cichlidae; genus Hemichromis; species Hemichromis elongatus. The sequence continues at coordinate 4,101 of VUQR01022793.1, read as the reverse complement.
GCTTACATTTTTCCGCAGAAGCATGAAGCAGCCCCAGGACCGAAAAGAGATTGAAGACAGCAAAAGATGCATCAGTCTCACTTCTCTTCAGAATCAAACGATGTTTTGCAGTGCCATCAGCTTGGATCTGGCAAAAAAAAAATAAACCCAAAAACCCAGTAAGACCCTGCTAGAGCGTTTCTTATAGAAGACTCGCGGGAACAAAGAAGTGCTGTGAAAAACGTGTATCTACAGTTTGTCCCCCACGCGCTTGATGAAGATGAGTGTCTACAAGAGGCAGTGGAGCACTGTGCAGGTTCCTCACGGGGACTTTATTTCTGAAAATAGATTTCAGTCAGAATTAGTTATTTTAATGCTGCGAATCACATTCAGATTAGTGTTCATTTCCATATTCCTTGCAGGATATGTCTCATCACTATAGAATGTATCCTGAACGACTAGGAGTTCTGCAGCAAGCTAAAAGTGTCATAAAAAGAGCAACAGCTCTGCCGCACTCATTTAAACTGACCATTTTCTTTTAATGCACAACAGTCATTGTCTGAGACCATTATTTTATTCAGATTTGTTTTGCTCACATAAAAGTTAAAACTAATGTTCAGATATGTATAAAAAACAAAAAGTCAAACTTATTTCTCACCCACGAGAAAAACAAACATGCAACAACCTTGCATATGTTTTATTAAATCTGAAAAATGATCTGTGATGGGAAGCTCTACATAGAGGAGAACCATAAATCTGTCACCTCCTGTTAAATCCTCTTCACTTCTGCTCTGCAGGATGAAGGGGTCGAATCAGACGACCTGAAGAAAGACCTCCCTCTCATGCCCCCACCACCCGACTCCAGCAGCATGAAACTGACCATTAGAGAGATCTGGTTCAGTTTTGCTGCTCCCACAAATGTGCGGTCTGCCTCGCAGGCCATCTCCAGGTAGGGCTGTGATTGACTATCTATAGCTATACAGTGCACAGAAGAATTGTATTATAATCACACCAACTCTTTTCTTTATGTCAGCTGCTTTTCATCATCGTCTGTCTGAGGCCGATAAGCTGATTAGTCATTCTCTTTAAGTTTTGAGTTGAGTTGTGAATTTCCTCATTATTCAGCCTACTGTGCCTGGCGTTAGCACTAGAAAATAAAGAAACAAAGCAATCCTTAATCACTTGCAGTTGAAGGCATATTAATTTAAATCCAACACCTATTTAGCCTATTAACTTTGCCTGATTATATTTTTGTTTGCAATGATCAGCAGTTATTAAGGTGAGTAATAATCGTCTGACTGTTGTGTATGTGTGTGTTTTATAGGCAGTTGAATCTTCTCAGCACAGCCACACCTGCTATTGGAGCCTGGTTGGTTCCCATTGACCAGCTCAAATCATCACTTCGGAAACTGGACATGGAGGGCACACTTCGCGTTTGTGCCGTCATGGGCTGCATCATGACCGAGGCTCTGGAGGTTAGGAGTACACGTGTATGCATGAGGGGTGTATGGATCGCCTGGTTGAATTATTATTTAAAAAAAAATTTCTTCAGCTTAATATAATGGAAAAGCCATGTAAAACAGTTCAAATTTCCAGCAACAGAAAGCTTTATTTATTTATTTATTTCTCAATCACCAACAGAAAAAGAGCATCCACATCCCGATCAGGAGCAAGTACAACCGCGTGACCAAACGAGCCCGGTACCTCCACGAGAACCCCTCCTGCATGCTTTGTAACATCCTGCACCGCTACCTGCAACAAGCTGATTACTCTGTCATAGAGGAGGCTACTATGGTTAGTGCGAGGCCTTTGACTGTCTTCTGTTTCACTGCTGCAGGATCATAACATAAACACGTGTAGTTAGATGACTAATACAATTAAAAGAGTTTAAATGTCTCTTTTCTCTTGTCTTCCCTGCATTATTTAAATTAATATGTTACCAGTGTAACACAGTAGTGCTCATCTGGTTCTCCCCTCTCCTTTTACCCCAGAATGATGGGGTTCCAGCTCTGGTCACTCTAAAGAAAGGGTTGGTAGCACTGGCCAGGCAGTGGATGAAATTCATTGTGGTAACTCAGGGTTTCAAGGCTATTGGTCTGATGAGGCCCAACCAGCTTACCAAACCCAAAGAGCCTCAACAGAACCAGGTCGACACAATTTTGGGACTGGACAATGGAGCTGCTCTGCAGAGTGACACCAGCGCCGATGGAGCCGAATTTGAATTCGATGCAGGTGGGAAACTACAGCTTTCACAGTTCTAATAATATTGTGAGCCACCCATCTGTTGCCACAGATGGGCTGTGAAACTCTTGACCTTTACTTTGTCAGTGTTTGCAAAGATCTGTTATAGACTGATATCACTCGTTTGCTGAAAGGAGCTCTGGGGTTGAGTGACAGACTGTTCAACCTCTTTAATAAATGAGGGTTTTTTTTCTCAGAGTTTTATTTTGTGTTGTTATTTTTAAGCCACAGTGAGTGAACACACGATGTTGCTGGAGGTAGCATGCAGCCGCCCCCCACCGAAAGAAGCCAACTCTGGTCCTGTGAGTGGAGTGGAGATCATGAGGAAACTTTCCAAGTCGCATACACACAACGAGTCTGTGCTCAGAATAAAGGTAAGAGTTTCAGTTTTATGTCATGTCGCCTTACAAACGCAGTTTATGCACGCATTTGTGTGCACACCGACCTGTATAGATGGCACAACAGATGGACGTACTTTCTTGTAATGAAAAAAATCTTCTGAGATTGTGGATTTCATAAGTTTGGATTGTTGGTTGGATGGAATGAGAAATTCTAGGTTGACGTGAGAGAGAGGCATCGTTTTTGTTGTTGTTGTTGTTTTATTTTTTCTGACATTTCAAAACCCAAGATTGCATAAGGATAGCCTGGTTTACATGAACACTTTGCTAATAGGAGCTCTGCAGTGCAGACTGATTGTGCTGTCTTCCCTGTGGTATGAAGGTGATTCTGTTTTGGAAAGCCAGGAGGGATTAGAGCTTTACACTGAGTGACGAGTTGACATTTTCCTCTCTCCTAAATTAAAGTGTGATGTGTTTATACAATTATTTTTTTTTTAAGACAACTCGGCTCTTTTGTCTAAAAAGTATTACCTCAGCTTTAGGTTCAGCTGTGTTCATAATGTTGCCAGACAAAATTTATCCCACCTGTCGCTGAACTCGAACAGGCTCTGGCAGCTTGAGAAAAACATTATATAGTGTGAAAACAAACTCCTCTCAGCAATCTGTACATTGGTCATACCCAGGGCTCGCATCCCTACCAGTCGCTGAGCTACACCAGCGGTGACACAGCAGCTGACTCACCCGCCCATGTGAGCCGCGCAGGCATGCCAGCCAAGGACAGCCCCAGGAAGGAGAGCCTTCTGAGCAACCTAACGGGCAGCTTTCGGAGTCTGCACAATCTGCTGGAGGGCACGCCCCAGAGGAACGAGCCGCCTGCCGCCACGGCAACCAAGAGCAGCTCACTCACTCGCACAGGTGCTCACACTCGACTGCTGTTTTGTTGCACTGCTGCTAAATGCATTATGGGGAAGGTTCTGGTAAAAGTCGATTATGAGTTTGAACTTGATTTTCATCACAGCTTCAAACAATCTAGTTGCATTTCTGGTCCAACAGTGACCTCTGCTGTTCAGCAATGTCAGTAATGAATAGACTGCAGTGTATTCTTGAATCAGCCACCAGCTTGCTGTGAACAAATATGTAGAGAGAGAGAAATGCACTCAAACCCAAGAAGCACAAAGATGAGAAAAAAATTATATATGTATATGTGTATATATATATATGTATGTATATGTGTATATATATATATATGTATGTATATGTGTATATATACATATATGTATGTATATGTGTATATATACATATATATATATGTATGTATATGTGTATATATATATGTATGTATATGTGTGTATATATATATATATATATGTATGTATATGTGTATATATATATATATATATATATATATATATATACATATATATATATATATATATATATATATATATATATATATACACATATACATACATATATATATACACATATACATACATATATATATATATATATACACACATATACATACATATATATACACATA
>VUQR01022792.1:0-13939 GCA_015108515.1 Hemichromis elongatus | reverse complement strand
AACGTCTGATGTGATATTAAAATTGTTCAGAAAGAGCCAGAGTCAGTCCTCCATGACTTTTAGAAAACTCCTTCTTTCTTTCTTTAACTACTTGACATGAGCATGTTGTTACTTGACAAGAAAAACGAATAAGGATGGGTGTCAGGTTCGGTTGCAGGGCTGTTATTAATGTCAGAGAAAACATTTTAAATACTTTAAAAGCCAGATTTAAAAAAATGAAAGAAAGTGCACTTTGGGAAACATGCATGAATAAATGAGATATACAATACTTTAGAATTTAATCCCCTGTAATTTCATTATATTTTTGCTTCCAACGAGCCAAACCTTCATGTAAGTTTTTAAAGTGTTCTTGAACAATAGTTGTCCAGGCTTCAATGTTTCATCTTTCACTGATTTTAGTCCAGTCCTTGCACCTGATCTGATCATTTTCAGTGGGATGATGTTTTTTTTTTGTTGAATTACTTGAACTGATCAATTATTCAACCAGGTACCCAAGTCAAGGGATGAACTAGTGTTGTATCTACACATAACAGATAACTTAGGGCCAATACTAAATTGTATCTTTAGACACTTTTTCAATAGCAGCTCATTCCTTTTGTCTGAATCTGAATGCCAAAGACAACATAGTTTGACAGGCATAAAACAGTGTTTTTTTTTTCTGCACCAACAAGGTAATTCCTACAGTGTCACTAGCTGAAAACAGCGTACTTTTGCATGTCCCTGAAAAATTTAAGGACATTGGACAAGTAGAGAACGAAAAAAATGGCAGACCTACAAAACTGTCTACAGCAGATGAACAGTATTTGAAAGTCATATCCTTCAGAAACAGGAAAAGAAATCCAGCTAAGGTCTGACAGAGGACTTGACAGATACATTTGGCCTTTTAGTTGATCTATCGACTTTTCACTGAAGTGTCATCAGAAATGGTTTTAATGGAAGGGTGGCTTTCAAGAAAACATTCTTAAGAGAATAGGGAGAAAGAGCCTAAAGTATGCCAAATTACCGAAGTTGCCACAAGTGGCAACAGGTAGTAAGGAAATTAATTAAACATTTTAAAATATTTGGTTCAAATCGTCATCAGTCGTACAGAAAAGATTGGAAGAGCGGTGCAACAGTCAGTATCTGTCATGGTTTGGGACTGTGTTTCAGCCAGTGGCGTTTGAGGTCTGGTCAAAGTTGATGTCATTATAAATGCAGGAATGAGTTTAAATCAACACGTAATACCATTTGGTAAGTGTCCGACTGGCAACAGCTCCATTTTTTAGCATGACAATGATCCCAAATACACAATCATATCTGGATACAAAAAACACGCAATGGAACAGTACAGTCATTGACTGGCCTCCTCGGATGTCAACATTATTCTCATAGAGAGTTGAACAAAAGACAAAAGATAGCTTTGAAGGAGCCTGTTAAACTATTCCAGAGGACTACTCAAAGAAATTGCAAGAAAGCTTGCCTAAGAAAATTCAGGCTGCCTTGAAAAATAAAATTGGTCCTACCAAATATTGACTTTCATACTCCACTTGACCCATTTTCCTAGCAGAATATAAAATAAGGGGGTGACCTGAGACTTTTGCAAAGAACTGTATTTTTAACTTAAAAACTTCCCAGCAGGCAAAGGTTAGCCTTGCTCTTACCAGCCAGAAATCCTTCAAAGCTATCATATCTACCCTGATTCTCCATGGATAATGTAAACACCTGTAAACACCTGAGCATATTATCGTGTATTGCAGGGTTGGTAGCTATAAAGACTTGTACTATAAGGAAGAAAAAAAAACAAACAAAACAGGAGAACGGGATAAACAGCCCCCTAATTGGCTGGCTGAATAATCACCTTATCGACCCATAGGCGACATTCCTGAGTTTAAGCATGATCCTCAAACGCCGTCTCGTTCTGCCCAAGAGCCTGGAAAATTCTGCTTTTGCTGTCTGCTTGTCTGCTTTGATAGTGATGATTAAAAAGAAGCTCTCCTCTGTGCATTGTTTTTGCTTAAGAGAAAGATTCCTTCCTCCACACCTACTCCGCTCATCTTGCCACTATGGTGATTTATTGACAGAGCAAAGTCATTTTGCAATAGAAGCTTTGCAATACCTATCGAAAAAAAAAACAACATAGAAATTTTCCCTCGGGCATTAAAAAGCGTCTGGGAAAGTAGGATACATGATGTGATGTGTGAAAGTTTAATCTTTCTAATACAAATAACACCAAAAAACTTCCCAACTGAGTGAATGTAATAAGGCTGTGAACTGTAAATATTCCAGTAGCATGTTTCAAAACTGAGTTGGAGTGCGAGCAGCACTGCAGCACTCCTTCCTTTATATACACATACATAATTACATACATACACACACACACACACTCACAGAGTATGTGTGTGTCTGTGTGTGGCACAGTGTATATGCTGAAAATGCACAGTTAAAGTAATTCACAGTTCCCTGGCAAAGTTCTCTGAAAGGAAGTGAAAACTGGCACAAATTGGTAGTTGGATGCTTTGAGCGATTACATCTTTGTTAGTGGCTACAGATGGCTGCAACAACAGCTTACAGTATTTTAATCAATACAGCCTCTGTGAATAAAGGAGAAGATTAAAGAACACAATCAATTTTGCCCAATGAGCAGAAAGGCAGTGTGAAGCTAGATGATTCGAGTCATTGATGACCTGAAAACAATCTCGCCATGGCCACGATTGCAGACCAAGCTACCACTTAGTTTCTCCATCAACTTGTCTTTTTTTTTTTTCCCGGGCCATATGAAAGTAATAGCACCCTGGCGAGGGTAAACAAGAGCCGAGCGAGCTGCATGTGCACATCTGAAGAATGTGGCATGGCCTTGTAAGCCTTCTAAATAGTGTATCTAGCCTTTTCAGAGTCGATTTTTACCCTGCTTGCTGCTCAGCTGGTGTAAGTTTCATCAGAGTGGAAGAAATTATTCCTTTGTGACCGAAAGTGTTGAGGCAGCTCGAGCCAACCAGCAGCTGGAACCCAATCTGATGCAAAGTGGAAGCTTTAAAAAAATATCGCTACAAAATAATAATAATATAAATAATAATACTAATACTACTACTACTAATAAATTACATTTAAATTTGCTGATTTGTATATAAAAAACACATGAAGCTTTAAAGTAAGTTTAAAGAGCAAAATTTGTTTTTTGTACTTTGTTGTTGTTTACTTTCACTTTCAAACTTGGGGGTTATCCAACACATTTGTCACACTTTTAATAAGGTGACACGATTTATTTTTCAGTTTTAAGTTACCATTATACATAAAAGAAATGTCTATTATACATTTGTTGAGAAAATACACTGTTCCCAAGGGCGCTGAAGCATAGGATTGTTTAAATTTAAAGAGAACATCATTTTTATACTTAAATATTATTAATCTCCCGTCATACTTTATGGTTCATTTAGAAACAGAGAACATAATTATTACCTGAACTAAAACTCAGTTCATTTTCTGAATTCTGGGATTACCTTGTAAATTGTACATTGTCAGAGTTTAAGCTTTGCGATTACCTTTGAATATATATATATATAAAAAAAAAAAAGACTGTCTAAAACTGTCTAACTGGACTTTATGAACATCTTAAATAAGTGTGGTTAACTGACAAGTGCACTAGGGTAGGTGATTTATGTATTCCTGTCAGTATGTCCCTTACTGTAGATTATATCTGAAAAGGTTGCAGCATAAAACCATGGTACACGTTACAGAGCTTTAGTGGGATGCAGATGGAATGTGGTTTACTTTCCTTACAGTTGTAAACAATTTATTCAAACTGTTTGGCTTGTTTATAGCCTCTCTTATCATCTGGCTGCTCACAACTCTTGCCTCAGTATACCTTTGATAGTAATCAGTATGTTTCCAGAACTCAGGGATTACCTTATTGAGTACAATGTTATCATAAATATGAGAAATGGTGGCTAACACAAGGAAAATAAAACCGGAGGATTTAATTTTCTTTTAATGTTTGAAATAAAGAAGCTCCTCTATCTGTCTACACCATTTGAACATCTTCTGGAATCAGAGATTAAGCCGCCAGGCTGATGAGGATGTCTGTGGATGATATCCGTTAGAGTTACAACCTAATGGAGTACCACACAGACACATCGCCATTTATCTTAAAGCAGTCTGCAGAGAGCTGCGTTAAAAAGAAATAGATGTATAGTTCCTTTTTTTTCAGAAACCTTACCTGGAATATTATAGATAACATCAGAGCACGTTATTTTTGCTCATGCATAGTTAGTCATTTAGTGTCACTACACCTGTAGTTGAATTATCCCAAATGGCATTCCAGGAGCAGCTCAGACAGGAAAGTAAAAATGATGACCTGACACAATTGAAACTGCCTATTGGCACAGTGTAAATCAAAGACCAATCAGCACTGACAGGTACAGCTTTCATGACGGGATCCAACTGGGATTTCAAATACTCTAACCAGCCAGATAAAGACCACTGCCTGAAGAACGTGTCCACCGTGATTTGGAGAGAAAATAAAAAAAAACACCAAAAAAAACTCACTGACGGTTTGAGTGCCTGTCGAAAACCTGACATTGACTGCATTTTAATGGCCAACAATTTTATAGGCAAGGTGCTTCGCTTTACTTTCACTGCAGTTCTTCACGGAGAGAAACAAAAACACACATTCTAAAGAGAACAATTAGAAAATCGGACGACATCTTGTGGTTACGGACGCTCGGATTTTGATGGATTACTATAATGAAAAATGTAACTAATTTAACATCAGCAGTTCTGGAGTTATCCAGTACTGCTGATGTTACCTTAGTACTGCAACTAAGGTAACATAGTGCTTATTTTTGTAATTGAGTAATAACATCATCGGGGGGAGATGCAAGAAAGAATAAGCACCTAAAGATCGATTTAAATGCCGTGCAGTCATGCAACATGAGATTGAGGGCAACGGAAGTTTTTTTTTTTCCCCTTTTTTTGCTAGAGAGGGACATCCTCTGATATAATATGGTACTTGCTGTATTGCCAAAGGAAATGACATCCTGTATTGGATCAATTTTCACTGGTGCACAGCGTGGTCACCTGCATCTAGCTATTATTTCCAGATACCGCAGTGGTGTAGAGCTCCACCGTGACATCCCTGACCCTCACACAGGTAGAAGAAAGTTTAAGTATATGACGGCTGAGTGTAATGAAAAAGCACTTTTGGACTCTTTGAGCTTGTCTTGTTTACCTCCTCTGCCTCTGAGTGGCACTTTCATCTGTCTTCTAGCCTAATTGGATCCTCTGCACACATTCCCATCGGAGGATCTGCATCTCCTCATGCACACGGCACATTTACCTTCCTCACACACACAGCACATTTGCCTTTATGTGTTTACCGCCTCTCCGTATAATGACAGGCAAAGCTTTGCCCTCACATTTATTTGCATTTCCTCTCAACCCACCCAGTGTCTGAGGCCTCTCCTTAAACATCAAAAGAAGCACCAGGAGGAAAAGATGTGGTTGCATCTAAATGAAAATAAACCCTCAAAAACGATGTTGCCGACACTGCGAAGCAAGGCTATTAGTGCTTTGCCCAAGATTTACCCCATCAAGGCACAGTGAAAACACAAAGCAGAACGTACAATTACTGCACATCAAACACGCGTACAATTAAAGGACGATGTTAAAATATTAGATGTTACTTCTGTTGGTTTTTAATAATTGAATAAACTTGATTAATGTTTAGTCTTACTATTCACATTAAATAACGTGTTCATTAACTCGTACAATCAATTCGATGGCAAAAACGTTACTGCCATTGTGTTATTTATGCTACTAAGACAATGTCACCTAAACATTCGTCGTATGTGACCTTAAATAATAACTACAAATAACCTAGCCTGGCAAAATACTGTAAAATTCCCACAGAAAACATTTTTGATTGTGATAATAATGTTTTCCATTTATGATGTTCTATTACAGTTTGGCAGATTTTCATTATTTCATTTAGCCAAAGGCACCCACTTATCCATCTAAATAAAATACAAATGATGAAGAAACAATAAGAATAACTCCTGTTTAATACCAGCCAATCGAATCATTACCATCTGATTGAATTTCTCATGTGTAATAATTTAAACTGCTGGCATCCAGAAAAAAAAAACAAAAAAACAACTACCAGACTCTGTCTTGCATTTTGACTCACCATCACATTATTTAAGTTATAGCTGGAAATGCATCGCAGCTTCATATCCATCCGGTAAGCTGTTGGTGTGAGCTGCAGTGGGCCTCATAAGGGAGTGATGTCCGTTATAATAAATACAAATCTGTCAGCTTCCTGTCCCCGCTCACATTCCTGATCATTAAGCCTGCTGTAATCACAACTGTGGGACTCATTAAATTTCTGACAGCCAATACTGCTAAAGAGAATGCTTTCTGAATCACTGGGCTCTGCTATTACTTTCTCTCTAATAGCATAACAACACTACTATACACAACCAACTCATATTCCCCTCAACAGCAACTGCTAAAATTATATTACAAAGTCCTAGCTCTAGAGAAAACACTGCCATTAAAACTGTGAGTCTTTACAGAATACATTTACTTTTAACAAGTCTGATCCACTTCTCAGTCTAAAATCTTCTCTTATTAAATGCACTTATGGGAGTTTTATGTAGAGCCATGTTATTCTTTCAGAATTGTCGGTAGTTAATAATACAGGTGACGAAGCTTTAGAAACTCGTGCCCAGCTTATAATCCATTCATCCATCCATATAAGTACTTGTCCCAGTAGGGCCATGGGGCTGTGGGGGTAGTAACTGGAGCCTATCCCAACTGACACTGGGTGAGACACAAGGTGCAGCCCAGACAGACTGCTAGGCAATCGTAGGGCTAACAAAGACAGACAGACAACCATTCGCCAATTAAGCTAACAAGCATGTCTTTCGACTGTGGGAGAAAACTGGAGTCCCCAAGTAAAGCTCACACAGTCAAAGTGAGCTGACATGCAAACTCTACATGGAAAGGCTCCAAGCAGTGCTAACCACTGCACTATACCCTACTACATATGTGGAAATCAGCTACTAATAAATAGTCTACTACACAGTAGGTGAGCTTGTGTGCAATCAGGGATCCCACTGGCTGTTCTGTTGTTAATCTTCAGGGACGTTAGGGGGCTTCCGCTGTGTGCAGGAGATATCTAAATCGATGGCTTAGTTTTGAAATTACATTTCAGCAAATGGACACAAACTGGTTACTACCATGGAACCAGTGTGTTTGGATTTGCAGACAGAAACACAAAAACGGAAACAGAAAGTTTCTTGTCCCTCACCTAATTTTATTTCTCTCCATATTTTAATAAGCAGATATAGCTTTATATATGGCTCATGTACAGTAGACATTTGTCAAGTGAAATCTGTAACCCACAGCAAACTCAAAGGAGGAAACCGAAATGAATCAGCTCTGAACTGGTGTGATAAAAATACTACTTTTTGGGATAGGTCACACACAGTGAAGCTGGCAAAAGAACCGAGGCTTATTATAAAAGTCTCCATTCACATGAAAAATTCACCCATTATACTCCTCCAGTTACGTGACATTTGTTTAATACTGCAGTGCCCAGCAGTCTAAAACGTAATTTATTGACTGTATTTAAGACCAAAAATAATTTTGTCTTTTTTTGGGTAGATTTGACATAAAAAAAAAATACAGATATTGCCAGCTGTTTGTTTTAGAACATCCACTTTTAGTACAAATGGAGAATGGAGTTACTGGCAGTGCTCGAAATTTACAGAATAGCCAGAATTGAGAGGATGTATCCAGCAGGGTAAAATAATGTCAACAAAAGAAGCACAATACCAAAACAGATCATATATTCTCTGTGAGCTTTCAAAGTCAAGCTGTGCAGTGTGGATCGTGCATTTCCCAGCTTTGCGTTTGAGTCTCCCTTTTAACAGTCAATTACTGTCTTGGTTGAAATATTGTCAGTTAGTGATTTGTCAAGCTCAAAAGATTAGTCGTGTTATTATAGAAAGGAACTAACTAACTAACATCGCTCTGAGAGGCACTGTAAGTGTGCACTGTGGCGTAACAAAGGAAAGCCACAGTCTGAATATTTAAAATAATAATAATAAAAAAAAAAATAGACATATGAAGGATACTTTCCTGGAACGTCTACAGCCACCCTGTAGTCCTGGAAGCTCTTATTGGGGTGGAAGTTGAAGATAAAGAGCACATTTGCCCTGTCAAACACAATGACCTTGTCCTCTTCATGCTTGGCACTGACAAAGGCCTGGAGGGGAAAAAGAGAGAGAAAAGAAAAGCTAATAAAGTATTTCTTCATGAATAGTCATTACCTTTCTCATCTTGGATTTAGAGCGTTATAATGGAGCACATTATATCAGCGGACTACACATTTCCAAACAGACTAAGAGACATTCCCACATCAAATTTTGGGTGGCAATCGTCAGCAGAAAGCAGCGGCCTTGGGTAGTGCAAAGCAGACACTGTCAGCCTTAGACAGCTGCACATGATAAAGCCGCCACTCTCCTGTGGAGCGAGCTACTGTTAACGTGTCATTAGCAGAGATTATCAATGTCACCCCACCCCCTATTTTTAGTGCCTTGTTCCCCAAGCCAATTTCAGGGCAGCAAATTCACGGCTGAACGAGAAGATAAGCACCCCGACAACCGGACCCAGCAGAGAGGATGGAGGTTAAGAAATGAGCTGACAGTCTGGAGTCTTTTACCAAGTCCATTTCTACATGAGAACTCTGCAAATTCCAAGTAAAGCCAAGTTTCACTGACCGGCAGTTTAATCTGAAGCCACGTAGTCTTGACCAAATTAACACACCGAGTTAGTCATTAATAAAAATAAGCATTAAATGTAAATGCAACCATCTGACCAGACGGCTTAGGAATGTATTGTGATTATAGCCTAATCTGTAAATGTTCAAGGAAAAATGAAAATTATAATCTATTAATTTTCAAGTGTGGAACAAGAAAAGTACCCATTTAGGAGGCCAATAAATGGTCGCCTGATATGAAAGAAAAACCCTCTAGTATGACATTAGGTCACAGTCTGTCAAATTTCTGTCACTGCCAGCAGAATCCCCCTGATTGGGAGCTGTTTTGACTGAAACTTAGCCAGGCAATAAGAGCTTATTTTTGAAGTCAGCAATCTGAATGAGTAAATTTTTGCTAGTCCACTGCTAAAATCCAATATTTGCACAAAATGCTATCCTCTTCTCTGCTCCCTTTTCTTCACTAGAACTTATATTAAGTCAGCTGCAGTCCAGCGCACCCAGCGCAGTTGGCAGAAAAATTGGATTTAACTTTGGATATGCCACAGGCAAACATTTTCCGTTTCCGGAGAGATAGGAGACATCGAAAATACATTTGAAGATGTAACCTGCTGCCGGAAAAAGGCAAAAATAATGATTTGACTTTTGCCCCCAAGGTTTGCTATTGAAAACTATGTGAATGAATCACTGCCTCATGTCCAAACTGCTGATTCCAATGACCTTATTATTAGGGGAAAAAAAACTATTCAAAATGCATTTTTCCTGATTTGCTGAACTTATAGACCATTTTTACAATTTCCATCAAAGACGCACTGAAGTTTCACTGAAAGTGATTAAAGATATCGTGAGCAATTCTATTGGTTGTTATCAGAGCTACAAAATATTTTTGCTTTACTTGCTAGTGTATGCTGCTTTATTGTAAAATATACTCAAAGCTGTACACCTCAAGCAAGAGGAGTTTTAGTTCAAGTCCAAAAACTTTGGCCTTTTAAAACTCACAGTTGCACATCTTCAAAGACATATGCACAAATCTCACTTTTCAGCAAAGTCCCCGCATGTTTCCATTTCTGCTTAGTTCATTTACACCTGGGACAATGAGGAGAACTGCTGACATATCAGCTTATGCTTCTTGTTTTAACTACAAATGCCCTTGGATCCTTCCACTACAGTGAAATATTGAACTAACCGAGCTATAGAATTTTCCCCCACTAAGAACAATTACCTTGGCAATGTCACTGATGAGCCCTACAAAGGATTCAGCCTCATCTGGTTATTATAGCAGAATCTCTGAACAGTTATTGGCGTTATCTGCGAGTTATGTTCTGATGTTCTTTTTGTGATATTGCTTCATTCTGTGAAAAAGAATTTCTTGTCTCAGCTGTTTCTGTGTGCACAGACGCTGGAACACAGGGTCAGCTACACAAACCACTAGAGCTGATTTATTATCTCTTGTCTGGTCTTCAGGGCACTTACTCGATATCTTATGAGTAGCTTAAGTTTTACATAATGCCTATATTGATTAACGCCTCTACTTAGAAACTTCCTTAAAAAAAAAGAAAAAAAAAAAGATAATATTTGTGTGTACTATTTTATCTAAGTACTGACTAACTGATGCAATCCTAAATGCTATTACAAGTAAATCAAAGAGAGTAAAAATCATGTTAAACTACACAATATATGTATAAAAGGCAGCACCCGTGAAAGCATAGGGATGCATTCGTGCATAGAGCATTGGTTATTTTGAAGGTTTTACTGCCATAATAATTAAATGTGTTAATGTTAACCCTTTCACGCATTGTGGTCACTACAGTGGAGAGATATTCAAAGGCTGTTTCCTTGTATTTGTGTCAGTGTTGATGTTATACTTGCACATAAACCACTTCATTGGACACTGACGTGTCACTCCATACACATCAGTTGTCCACCTAAGTTGACATGTAAAAATCTCTTTGAAAAGTACATGTTTTAAAAAAAAAATGAAGTTGAATGAAAGACGAATAAAAAGACTTAAGAAAAAATGTCAATCAGTGACATCGATGTTGTCCAGAGCCAAGAAAGGATGCCTCGAATCTTATATTAAAAACTTTAAAAACAAGTGGTCTCCTCATACTTCAAATGGCTTCCTGTACGAGTGGTAAAAAAAAGAAGACGCCATACAACACAGTGATAAACATGCCCCATTTCCTCATGCTATTTTTAATGTTTCTGGAATCAAATTCAAATCAAAGTGTATATCGCTAAAAAAATAAATAAATAAAAAAAAAAAAAAGTCTTTTAGAATGAATTGTTTCACTGTATTATTGAGAAATATGGGGCTTACATGATTACTGGACTAAACGGTGGCCAATCCATGTGTGAAAATGATGTCTCATATATCTTCAAAACTCTGGGCATGATGTCTGCTGGTTTATTTGTTGGCACATATTCTGATTAGTTGATTTATAGACTTAGATAACAGCAGCAGAAACAGGCTATCATTACTCACCAAGTCTGTCAGTTTGCTGTTAGTGGACGTGTTTCGCAGTATCAGGATCACCCGTTTGATAAATCAGACTAAAACGGACAAGTCAGGATTCCAAAAAAAAAAAAAGTGAATCTTTGCTGCCGTCCTGCCCTCCATTCAAAAGCTAAACAAATCCAAAATCAGACATCTGTAGAGTTTCTTCCTGCAGCCTATGACTCTGTCAAGTCCTCATGTAAATACTGTAATTACAGTAACCAGTTATCCATCCCTTATTTGTTCCATAATGATTTTAGCAGTTTTGCACTTTGCACTATTGCATGTATATATCTGCAATACTGCTGTTGTTATATTTAATGTTCTTCCTTATTATGCTAGGTGCATTGAGAGCAATGAAAAAAATGGAGCCCAAGATAACATTGTATATATAGCATGCTGAGACAATTAAATGACTATTTAAAGATCAGGTGAAAGCCTCTTGCAGATTGTTCCTTAGTGTTCTTGCACAGTGTTCTTCTTACAAAGTGAATGTCTAATCACATATAAATGCTCTTTGACCCTCAATAAGACACACTGCTACATCTGGCTGTAGAGCACAGCACAACTACTATTATAGAACTCAAACATCATTTATGTTTCAGATGTCTCAAGTAAACATTATATATCTGATCTACTGTATGATTTTACATTAAAAGCACAGAACCAAGAAAACAGCACCCACAGTATGCAGCAGGTCAGCTCTCGTGCCAAATGTATTCACTTTCCCTGCCAGTAGCATCATTTAGGATCCGCATTCCCTCTCATTTACCCAAAAGGCAGCACACAAATCAGTAGGGCTGTGCTTTTCCTTTGCCTTACCTCCAAAGCGCCATCTCTCATCTACTTCTAAAGGATGTAGGAGCCTCCAGTAAGTCAGAACACACTTTTGACTGATAGACCAATATGCTGAAATTATCCGTGTGAACCAGGCATGTCACTAATTATGCCCTCTGATATTTTTTCTACTCTGCTGCATGTGTCTGTCTGTCGAGCAGCACTCCGCAGGACAGGGTGTAACGTAGCAAGGTGAAGTAGCTTTAATCTGGGGACTGATTCCCAGGGATGTGAGGGAAGGTATTTTTGAATCAATTACACACACTCACTTCTAATCCCTGTCAATTTAGCCAAAGTCTCCATTTGCATTATCCCATTACTTTGCTACCAGCACCTCAAGAGGAAAAAAAAAAAACACTTTTTTTTTTCCTTCTCCCAAAAGGCTTCAAATGCAGGCAAAGACACAAGCTTCAGGAATAGAGTGAAATCTATTACTGTTCAACCTGACAGCAGCCAGAAAAACAAGACATCTACAAAATGAACTCTAACGTGTGCAGGGAAACTTTACAGGTATGTGAAGATAGGGAGCTGAGAACACATTTAATCTGGAAGAAAATGAACCTTTATCAGATAAATGATTTATAAACAACTGGTTGACAAACGACAGACTATTATTGTATGTGTTTCTGAAAAGTTGCTGCAGCAATTTCTTTTTATGCCGTTTGATCACACTGTGTGCATAAAGCCTACTGTGCAGTGGATGTGCGACGTTCTTACAGGTGGAGCTGCCAGCCAGCCGTACTTGTCTTCGGTACGGTTCATGTCCCGGTCAAAGGCGTAGAGCTGACAGTAGCGCAGGTGATCCATATCTACCAGGTTAAACTGCCGCCGGGCATAGTGGTAACTCTGATTGTTGCCTTCTCTGGGGAAATCCAACCACTCAGGATGGCCAAACTCATTTCCTGCAACACAGAGAGTTTTATTAAAAAGGTACATAATGAACAGAAAGGCACACAGTCTTTGAATCAAAAGACCCCATTATACTGGCCCATATAATGTGCATTTAGGGTTTTGGGCAATTTTTAACAAGATAAAAAAATAGATAGAGATCACACTTTTTTTTTTCATAACCTCAACAGAAGATACCACTTTCTAGTTTTAAAGAGAACCAAAATGCTCTTGCAGAATTTTCACCAAGTGACAATCATCTTGTAACCCAAGAATCTGCCCCAAATCCAATAGCTTTCATTTGAGCTTCGCCCTTTCAATTTGTGCAAAATGAATTCACCAGGATACATTTTCATCATTGGAATTTAAATCTCAGTTCTTCAAAACAATACAAATATTTCACCTTTGTGTTAGAAAACAATACCGAGAGCTATTCAACTCGCACACAAATGAGATACACAAATAATAAACAGATTCATTACTAGATCTCGCGCATTGCTGTTTAATTCGTGTTTGTGAAAACAATATCTAAATTACTGTCTTATTCCGCCACCTTTCAAATGCCTGTTTGTTCATTTCATCGCTTCCTCAGCTTTCAGTTAATTAGGAGAAACAAGCTGAAATCTTCGAGATGTGCACATTTAGCAAAACAGAACACACTCCGCGAAACTTTTCTGAAAACGACAGACTTGATGCTACTATCAAGACACGCCAGAAAGGAGATGAGATAATGAATCCGTCACTGGGTGTCATGACAACATCATAAAACAACAGCCAGGATAATTGAATTCCTGGCAGTAAAAGAAAGACAAACCAGAGACAGAAGATGATGGTAACAAAAATAAATAAATAAAAATAAATAAATAAGAAAAAAAAAAAAAAAAAACCCTGAGTGATGGGATGAAGTGGAACAGACAGGGACTGACAGCAGATTTTAATGAAATACATTATGTAGGTGTTAA